>CM024589.1:17971422-18151027 GCA_014182565.1 Eucalyptus marginata | reverse complement strand
ACGAGCTGAAGTCAAGACAAGGACGTTCTTCTATGATGGCGAACGAAATGACCTTAAGAGGCTGCTCAACTTCTCATGCGGCACCCAGGAAACCTCTCAAGATCAGGAAAAGTCGTCACGCGCTTCGTGCGTTCACTTGGCGTTGACTTGAATTCATGTCATCGTCCATCGACGGACTTTTGTTTGTGCGTTGCATTGTGATGATATCCCAAGCACACTTGACTGCGTCCATGTTCCCAGTCGTCCATCTGGAAACAAATGGTGGCACAATTGACAGCTGTTCTCATTGGTTAAATAACCAAGACCACAGAATGCACCGAAGACTTTATCCATGTTCCAACATTAAGCAATAGGAGTGAGCATCGTTTTAGGGAAAATCAGGAACCTACGTGACATAGATTCTAAGTTCTAAAAATTAAAGAACTTATTCCGACAGATAAGGTGCGAGCGAAACTAGAAACTTAGAACAATTTTTTGTGTTTTCTTGTTTTATATTTTTATGCAATCTTACAATATTCCATACCATTCAATGATATGATGATGAGTGTGTAATCCGAAACCACCAATCCAAGCTTCCATTTTCAATGATATTCATAACAAAAACTTTTATTATATTAATATTTCATATTCTTCTTATGTCTAAATATGAATTGTAATCAATACATTGTAGCAATAATGATCTTTTAAAATAATGATTTATTGTAATCGTTCAATTAAGAATATAAGTAAAACTTGATTAGATCCTAAAACCTATTATAAGGTAAGTTCCGGATTACTAGTAATTTGAGAACCTATTTCACCAAGCAAGTTCCAAATTAACGAAGAACCACTCACCCCTATTAAGTCGAGCCAAGACAACACATCTTATACCGTGATATTTCAAGTCTTGCGTACTTGCTAATGTCAGACTCAATGTTCCTTGTATTCACATTTTAAAAGGTGAAAATCTCAAGTCCAGGTGTTCTAAGTCTGCAACATCAGGCACCAGCTTATACATGCTTGATTGAATCGAATAGAAGTATATTTGCCTTCGGCCAAGAATGAAGTGGAGCTATAATGAAGATGAAAGAACAAACGTACTATTGCCATGAGTACGCCATAAATGGCTGGAAACATGAGTGAATTAGGCACTGAAAATCCACCTCAACATATGCTCGAGCAAGGACAAATTTGAAACTTCCGTGCGCATATTAAGACCTCTGCAATGGTCAGGATAATGTTTCTCGATGGAGATCTTACATGTGAATATGGCAAATGTTTGGAGATGTAATCGGCTGACTATAATAGATTAAGCTTTCACCCCAAAGAACAGAGACCAAACTAGCAGGTCAGGCAGTCATGCATGAAAGCAATGGTGAAGAAGCTGAGGTCAATTAGAGGAAAAATGACTTCATTTGGCCCGAAAATAGTCACAGCGGGTGCACATCTCCGCACGTCTTATTCTTTGTTTCCTCAGGTAGTAGCACCAGTAGAAGCAAAATCATTGACTCCCACGAGACCATAGTACATGTTCAAGAAAAGCAAGTCTATATTACATGACACTCAACGATTTATCTTGAAACAAAACCAGATGCTGCTGGTGCATTCTTCCGACTCAAAGTAGCTCCCAATGCTTAAAGCTTCTTTTCATGCATCACACCAGAAAGATTTCCATCTCAAGCAAGAAATTGGCCTTCTCAAGTAGCATGTCTGGGAAATCGAGCTGGCCTTCCAAAAATACAACCAGCTGGGCTGGCTACAGCACATTTCCGCTAAAAATATTCTTTTTTTCTCGTTGTCCTAAGAGCCACAGAGAATACTTTTATAAAATCACAAGCATCCAGGCCAGCTTTCATCTATTTGATCCAAGTTTTTCAAATTTCCATGGACAAATACTTTGGGTTCCGTGACCTAGAAAAGCACAAAGAAAATCTTAGCCTAGCAAATGATCATCCCACAATTATGGCACTGTAAAAAACAACTTACCATTATAATTGGAGGAAGAGCAATTTGAAGACGGACTCTTGAGAAGCCTTTAACGTAGAATAAACATTTGAATCCATCAACTGCAGTATGCTCACTGTCCCATGTCAATAAAAAGACTTGCATTATTCAGATATTGAATTCATGAGCCTCCATATGTGCTCTCATTGGCAAAACAAACAATCCTACTAGAATCTGGGTAAATTGCCACAGCTTAGAATCTTCAACTTTGTCATCAGCAATGTGAGACTTACATTTTGACAAGAAAACATAACCAAAAGCCTCACCTGATAAGATATGTGAAATTTCTGAACTGAAGGTCTCCCGAGGGAACCCCTTCTTCTTTAGAGTACCTAATCATAGTACAATAGAAAATAAATATACAGAGCTTACAAAACTGTTCTATGGACTAGCCATCATGCATCATTTGCAAATGTCAGTGAAGATGGAGAGATTTGGACCTTGTGTATGCTGCCTAGTAATACTCTTTTCCTTCTTCTTTTTCTTCTTCTTTTTTTTTCTTTTTTTTTTTTTTTTCCAGAATTTGAAATTATGAAACCACTGTCACCCTTATTCAATTCCTTAGTAGTTAGAGAATGCGGCACTCGCATTTTTTATTTTAACACTTCACCTCATGCAAAGTTAAATATCTGATAGAAAGCCTGAATGGTCAGAACCTAAGGCATGCAGGTGAAAGATCTCTTGAATTGAAACATACGAACAAAGAAGAGAATCCCATACATTAGGAGAAAGGAACATGTAAGGAATGAAATTTGAGACCTCTAACCCTGACATCATTTTAAATTGCGAAACCAAAACCAGCTTATTTAAAATTTAAGCTGTTAGAGAACAGTGCACCTCAAATCTTATATCTTACCTATAAGTAAAATCAAATTCATTAAAGAGATATAATGAAGGGTTACCACTACCTGTCCAAATTAACCATGACCTCTAGTAAACTTTGTTTATTACTTTTTTGGCCAAAATACTTATCTATTTAATCCATGCAATTCTGCTAGACAAAATACCAAGTAATCTAATTCACTTAGGGGTACCAAAGCAGGGCAAATAACAGCAACATCATCTTATCTGTGCATGCTTTATAAGACAAAAATTCAAAGAATTCCCATCTTCAACAAATAAAATGGCTCTAAAATTCTAATCTCCAAATCAGCCCAAAAACATGTATATATCTGAATGTCAATTGTGGTGGGTTCATGTACTATTTGTGAGTTAAAGGCCAAAAAAATGTCAATTTTCTGCCAGAGATGTCAAACTAGTAAGTTTTAGTTGACTTGTAACTCGTAATAATTAGAAAGGATAACAAAGAAACTGGTTATAAGAGCAGCTAAACTACCTCCATGGAGAGTCATCTTCACAGAAACGAGATATTCCACTCATGGCTGAAAAAGAGTCTATATGGATCCACTGCTCTTTTATATTTTCCTTGGGCTGCCCTGTATAAGCAGATTTCTTCATAAAAGGGCGATGGAGAATGAATCCACACACATTTGCATGGTTTTACATGCATACGAATATACACAGAAAGAGAGAGCTTACTACTTGTATGCAAGTATTTTAAAGCGTAGCCACTGGGATAGTTCTCATATGATGCCAAGAAAGTGATAACCGTGCACCCTAGACTACAATATGAAACATTAGTGCAAGATTGAATGTCCATAAAACCCCCAAACGATAAAGTACCAACAAATCTAACCTGACAACAATCGAGCCCACCATGATGAAATAGAGCAAATTCCATAGACGTTTCTTCCTGTTATTATAGCTATGCAGATCCAAACAAATATGAGCAGTGGTTAGCATCACATGCATGGAAGAAACGAGAAAGCACTCAAATTCAGGAAATATCAAAGTGTTCATCATGTATATCGCCAATGGTTAGTGCTGGAGTATATAGTGTATCACATCAGGCCTGCATGATCATGTTGTATCATTACCATGTTGTACTCTCACCAACTAAATGCGATAGGTCCATCATTGGCAATATAAGTACTGTAGTGGCACTACTTTCAGTAGTCACATATTAGAGAAATTCATTTTTTAATAGGCATACAGCCCCATCTAAAGGCAAAAATCCAATAGAATGATCAAATAAGTTGTTCCATGAGTGCTCATTCACCTAAACAGGAAGCAGTTACGTGGAGGTATGAAACCTCTCAATGCTTGTAGAAAATTCTCAAGAATATTAAAGGCTTCGCAAATTTCAGGTATAATAATGCATAAGTGGGACGTCTAACTACTTCTATCGCTAAGTCAAATTCTCGACTGTGGGTATAGCCCATTTCCCTTACCCAGACAAGGGAGGGAATCAAAAGAACATGATTGGTACCAAAATCATGTTATCATCTCATTTGTGTATTCTTACAGAGAGAAAATAAAGGTTCAGAGAACATCTGAAGCAACGTACATCCTGCTGGCTGCAACTGCAGCTGATAAGTTGAAAATTGGAACAGCAGCAATAATAAAGCGGAGTTCCTGCAGAAGATTTGTTAACAAAAATCATTACGTGCATTTTGATGAAGAGGGTGGTTTCAGTGTTTCATCGAGATTACCTTATGTGGAAGCTTAGAGTAGAGTAGGACAAAAGAGTACACAGGTATGATATAAAATAGCATTCTTCTATCAAGTAAGACACCAAGCTGCAAAAGATCAGCATTTAAATTATAGAAGGGAGCAACCAGACCAAATCTAACTTTACAGTCAAGTAGACTTTTTTGCCAAACATATACAAGAAGTCATAGCTCAAGATAATAGCTAATGATGCAGTGAAGAACCATTCAGAGAAATGGATAAGGATCTAGATCCAACTCCGACAGCTGATAGTTTGCTCCATAACTCACCAGAGAAAGAGGATATGCACCAAGCAGTGCGCGGGGTAGTGCTGAAGTCAAGTACCAATGAAATGGGTATGTCTAATTGCAAACTCATAAGGAAAGGTAATTGCTATCTCAACTCAATAGAAGACCAAAAAATCATGGTAGTTACATTTTCTCCGATGCAAATTCAAAGTGGCATACTCGAGTTTTAAGTCTTGACCTTTAATTCAAAGCGTGTAAGCAGATGGAATACTATGCATGGGCTACGTACAACCATGTGTTTTCAGTGCTTTGGAGCAAAAATGCCGACTCTGGAACCGAAATGAAAGTATGACAAGCATGAACAAGTGATATGAACTTGCCCTAGGCGAAAGACATGAAAGAAATCTACATTTCCCTTTAGGCGCCATCTTCTCCTAGTTATCTACAGCAAACTTTTGAAGCTGAAAGCCTGATGGAAATGATTCATCAGTTGACAGGACTTCCACTCCTGACTCCAGATAAAGAGAAAGAGTCAAAGGAGGGAAATATTTCTTCAGAGTCAGATTTCTGCAATACTTTTACTCATATTCCCCTAGTATAAAAAGTGTTCTGTCTCCAGCTCTACATTCACATTGCTCAAGTTGCAATCAATGGCCATAGCCCCATAGGAAAAAAATGACCTCAATTTTGTACTTAATGCATAATTTTATCAAATTCACAGACTCATCAGAATTTCAATTCCTCTGCTTTTGTTAAACTAAAAAGTTTTAATGAGGGATCCTTCTTAGAAAAAGGAAAACATCACAAGATATGAAGATTGCCACAAAAGGATACACCCCATTCAGAGCTTCGGTTGAGAACTGAGTTAAACCAAAAAACTTCAAATTCAGGCCACAAGATCCTCTTCCACATGAATGAATCCACAAATGTTGTAACACCTGTCGAAAGTACAATACATCATAAAAAATCAATCTCAACCGCACTATCTTGAATTGCATATTCACAATTATAAAAAAGCAAGTCCCAAGAAATTTAGGCTCACCTACACATAGAAGGGCCATTGGAATGCACCATTTACAAGCTTTAAGTAATGAAATTGATCTGGTCTGTGATTGACAAGAATGAATGACAATCAAGATTTAAGATGAAGTGTACTCATGCTACACAAATTACGGATGTCGGATGACTATCCTGAAAGAAACAGAATTTCATCTTTGGCAAGACATAATATGGACACAAAAAAGTCACTACTTTCATCAGCACTGATCACCACACAAGAATGATGTGACTAGACAACTTGTGGTGAAAGAGAACGCAAGGAGGATGTCATTCCATAACAGTATCTGAGAATTCAATTTCAAATCTCCAATCTCTAAACTATAAAGCTGGCAATTCAACTCAACAAGATAACTCTAGGACCATCTTATTTCCTTCCTATAATATCTAGAACTTATAATTTGATCAATCGGACAGACTCCAATAAGATATTGTATAAAATACATTTCCATCTTTGGCAAGACAAACCAAACACAGATAAATGCATTCACTTTCGCCAGCACAGGGAACACAAAAAAGTGATCTGATTCATACGAATTGTACGTGAAAAATAGAAGAGACAATCGAACCAGAAATAAGGAAATAAAGATACGATCCAGACTTTGTCGCTGGAGGATACCATACTGGAAAGATAGTAGAGAGAGGGAAAGGGGAGAGAAGGATTGCCACTTCGGTACTCACCAAAAGAAGTTCAAAGCCAATAGGACACAAAAGTAGCAAGATGTCACATCGAAAGACCAGGGTTGCAAACACCTGATAATTAGGCCAAGAGTCATAAGAACAGCACACAACAAATTAGAGGTGAAACCTTAAGCCATCCAAAGTAGTGAATGAGCAATGATAATGATAAATAACAGCAAAACACCATACCCAAATGCTCAAATGCAGGCACGTGCCTATGTCTATTTGCAGGTGACAGAGGGTGTCAATGACGTTGCATCATGTGCATTAGGCATGGATGCAAGTGTGCATTTTTTTGGGTGTTTGATTTAGTTTTTTTTGGGCAGGAGACTCAACTGGGTGTATGGGTTCACAAGCACAATCAAGTGTGCATGCTAGTGCCCAAAATGGCATGGAGTGACAACAAAGAAGAATAATATGGATAAAAGAATTTTTAACTAAGGTTCTCTATTTCAAAATTATAGTTCCATCCGAGAATGGTATTGTTTACTTCCACTTCATTCAGTATTTAAGGAAACGCTCACATACCCCGGATTGACAAGCTATTCAGACACACAAAGCAGAAGCTACAAGCTAGAGATACAACAAATGAAGAACACAATTAAGGAAAAAAGAAATATCGAAACAGGTGTGAGTGGCTTTAATGGAAGTAATTGATTACTTGAAAGAAGAGGAAAGCGTACCAGACAGTTCAACGTTGCATAAAAGCTGCCTCTAATCCAATAAGCATATGCCATATTAACTGCAAGGTAATTAATGAACAATAGTCAAAGATTGGCAATAGCCCACACATAAAAATAAATACACAACAAGTTGCCAGTTATGTTGACTTCCATGATAGAAAGATGTCAATCAACAACCACCAGAGGGAGCATCACAGTCACAGCAAATGTGATCGAGAAAAGGAATGGTACAGAGCAAGTCATCATTCTGTAGCCACTAGCAAATATCCTCAAAGATCATATAATCTCCTCATGATCAGATCATGTGGTTATTCACACACACACAGAGCATAAACCCTACTGGAGGCTCCCTTTTTAGGGTATTTTGATTCCACTGGATGCTAAAGCGTGCATTCCCCTCTACTTGAAAAGAACAGGAATCACGATGGAAATTCTTTTACCAGTCAAATAGACAGACAGCATCATCAGTTTCTTTTCATTTCATTTAGGAAAAAGAAAATTGGTTTCTAGAAAAATTACTTTATTAGATACTGGAAAAATATAATATCTCATACAGCTTTCTCTTAAAAACAGACAGGTGAAGGAACCCATCAAAGTTGTAACCTCATGTTTTCCTGACTCCATCCTTAGTTTAATACTTCAGCGAATCCACAATTTTACCGAAAGCAACTACAACTTTCTCCATGACATCACTCCCTCCAGACAATGATCCACTTATAGTGTGTCAAAGTTCTGCTGATATCAGGGTTCCAAATCCACACAGATTTCAAAGATAACTGTTACAGGCCAATTAAACCAATATAGAAAGTCACACTAAGTATTAGATATCCCTACCCAGCCAAAGAAACTCTAGCGACCAATTTAAAGGGGTGTATGGTGCATTTGTAAACTACCAATCAGATACAATCATCTTAAGAAAGTCATGTTGCTTCGCAATTGGATGACCAATGAATTTGCAGAGATGGAAAAGTGAAGAACGATTTGCAATTCCTAACTGGCAACAAATAAAATTGTCATGATAATCGTTGATTTACCTAGACCAAGTGCTAGTACATTAGGAAGAGGACGGGTGCAATAGAACAGCAAGTGAAACTGAACCGCACTTAAGATTACAAAGAAAGCTTCTACTTGATGTCCAAATTTATGTCTAACCTGCCCAAATGAAGGAGCTATAGTTTAGTAGGTTTGTAGCACTGATTTCATCACAATAAACAAAGAACTTTGTTATCCTAGTAAATACTTGCTTCCAACCTCAAATCACCAACTGGACAAAACTAAACCTAGGTACATGTCACAGTAGGCATAATTGTCAAGTTCAGACCTCATGATCAGAATAAAATCTTCCAAGATCAAACTGGTGATATAAATGTTTAGTGATTGCAGAAAGGAAAGATTACAGCCTGAGATGAGTTATGGCTTAACAATACAGAGATAACCCATATCCAAGAAAAGTAGTTGCCTCTACTTCCAACTAGCATGTATAATAAAATAGTAGTCGTAATCTGTAACACACAAGAGTCAGTTGTCACAACAATAAGGATATTCTATAGATCTATAGATCACAGTTTACACTTTCTAAACTGCAAAAGAAAGAGCGTCTACATGGGATCCTCCCCGGACATCATAAAGCAGGAGCCTCATGAACTGAGCCACGCATAGGGATCAAATAAACGTAAACAGAGATAGCCATACTGGAAGCTCAACCATTAAATGTTACTCTAGGGATAACATATCAACCAACATTTATCAAATTTGAAACATCCTAAAAAGGCCAGCCAACACTGTTTATGTTCATGGATATAGCCAAAAGAAAAGGAGAGAGAGAGAAAAAGGACACAGCAACGATCGCAAAGCATTTAACGTGAAGAATCCTACACAAAATGTGCAGCTGGATGATAATATTTCCATGCAATGAGTGGCTAAGGAAAACAACTTGAGGCATTGTATCCACAGAAGTATACCGAATACTTGAAAGAAGCAAATTCAGCACAGTGCAATGAACCAACATACTCCCTAACTCCCTCTAAACAAATTGCATCATCATACTTGACAAATTATTAGTGTGTTCACAATCCCTTGGTCAAGGTTAGTCCACAGCATTGATAGATAAGGATCCTGTACCTCCAAACCATCTCATATAAAATTTAGATACCTTTCAATTATCCTATAAGCAATCTACCAAAGCTTCCTTAAAAGAGCTGACTGAATTTTCCCAAAACAAACCATCTCCCAGTGTATGTTCAGTCAACCATGTAAATAGTGCAGTTTCTTTCTTAATTCTTTTAAAAACATACTCAAAATCCAAATTAACCAAACACACTAGACCAATTGTATGACCAAAACAATCGGCAATATATACGTCATAGCACAGCATAGTCTCGAAAAGTTTCAGTCCTCTTCTTTCATTTTTGAAAATCTCAAACGAAGCATAATCCAAAAGTAAGAAATAAATCAGGTTCCATCCAAAGACATATTTTTTTATCACTCAATTCAAATTATGAAACTATAGTTACTTGAATTGATATTTCCAGCAAAACACCATCTGATATCACGGGAGGCTTCTCGCAAGATACTAAGCTACAAGGTCATCCACAATCCTCTAAATGTTCTTTTTTTAATTCTCTCTAAATGCTTTCTATGCATAAAAGTAGCAGAAATGTATTCTGTATAAATCTTTTTGGTCAAACATATGTAGAAGAAGCAGTTAAAGCAATCAAACTAGCAGGAAAAAGGGAAAATAACAAGGAATAAGAAGTAGAAGAAAGGTAAAAATATCAGAAGCATACCTGAATTCTGCAAAACCTTAGTGTCAACAGTATGATGCTACCTAACACCAATCGAACTGATGATGGCAACAAAAACCTCAGCATGAGTATGAGAATATGATACTACAAATATCATAACACAAGGGCTTCACAATAATCAATTTTTACTTACAATATCCATTACACATGCAGTATTAATTCAGAATGATCAACTAAGTAAGCAATGAGCCAAGCGACTATTTATCATAGATATAGAAGCAAGAGAAATATAAAGGAGTCAGAGAATTGCAAATACAGACCTTGTACTTGCTACAATAAACAAAGAACCTTCTATGTCTATTTAAGGTAACATGCAACTGATATTCGACAAGCAACTCAGGGTATAATAAATCGATGTCTATATAATTTCTAAGATATACACAGCCCCATGAACATGCTTCGCACAAATATAAAAGAGCTTCATGTTAGAATTTCAACCCAAAAAATTATGCTCACAGGTGGAGGAATAGTAGATAAGGCCATTACACACCTACACACAAGAGATGTGAAATTGACTCTATATAGACAAAAGTAGTGATATAAAACTAGAATCACCAACAAAAGGGAGAAAAAGAAGAAGAAGAAAAGAAACATTTTAATTGGGAGATTGCAATGGGGTCAAGCACGAATGGTATTGACAAAAAGCAATGTTTCCCACAACCACAGGGGAAATTTTCAGATTACTTAGATGGATAATTTCATAAACGTCCCCAAAATAACAACCAACTAACCTGCATAAAGACTATAAATCTTTGGCAAGTGCAGCAAGCTCATTATCAATACAACTGGTGTTGCCAAAGTTGATACCAAGAATGCACCTAAAAGGGTTAAGGATAAATAATTAAAAGATATATTTATATAGGGATCTGACTTAACCAGTCTGTAGCATTTTACCATTTTGGATAGTACTATGCAATTGGAATGGTTCATACTAAAAGTACAAGCACAACGCATAGAAAAACTGACTGTACTACTAAGAAAATGACCAGAAAATGATGAGCTTCAAGAGATCAAAAGTGCAAAAGAAAGACTATAAGCTTTTAGTTTAGAGTAACATCATGTACAACATCAAAGAAGCAATTTTTAGCAATGCTAGAAAAAAATGTCTACACTGAAATGTTTTGACTTTTATGTCACATGAGAAACTACAAAGCATATTAAATGACGGGCAAGTACATGACACTAGTCTGAAGAATGAGCATAAGAAAGAACAAGACATTTTTCCAATGTTTTCCCACTTTCATGGTTGGAAGACTCGACAACTAAAGAACTTATCCAAAGTAAAGAAGACATCAACAGACTAGGGGAAAAAAATACGCCATGTGGACTTGTAGGCGGCTTACCAAGGAAAGTGCGGGGAACAACTCCAGGGAACTCCAGGTGATCATACTAGCACAGTCATCAAAACCAAAGAATTTTCACCTTAGTATCTCTTAGAAAGGAAAGTAGCTGGGGAAAAAGACATTGCAGCAGGAAAACAATTCATGAAGACACCAGGAAACAAACACAAGAACTTATACACATCAACTCTTAAAGACTAGCGAAGAGTTAGTTAACCGTGGAACTTGGGGTCTATAATAAAGTTTTTCCACATGGGCGGTAATGTGGAACGAAGTCCACAATGGGAAGAGTTCGCACACTTCTGAATTAACCAAATTAAGCACACGATGTTCGGCTTACCTTGTCAAGGTGATGCCAATGGTAGAGAATATCATGCATCGCCTGCAAAATAAAATACCATCGCAAACAAGCAGGAGAGTCAGCCAGAAGATAGAATTACAACAATCCAACCAGTGCCATCACCATTCCGTCTCTCTGACAACAGAACCATCTCAAGCACTTGACCAAAGGAGATCAACCCCGACCAACACTCTCATCAGCTAGGAAACAGTAACTGCAATTCCTAACGTTCACCCATAAACCAGGAATAACTCTACGGCAGAAAATTTGAAAACTTTCGCGTTCTTGGCCCCTTTTAATCACCACCCAGAAAACCGAACGCACCGAAACCAATCACGACCGAAGGGAAATTGAAGTTACCTGAACATTAAAGCTTTCTTCGACCTTAGTATAAGGCACCGTGAACACGTAGAACGCGGCGATCAATCCGAGCAGCAAGTCGTACCCTGCAACAGGACACGACATAAGCGCGCAAGCACGAGACTTTAAGGAGCAAGTACGCAGGCGCGGCGCCGCGCATCATACCGAAGCTGCCCAGCACGTTGGATGCTCGGGAAGCCATGGTCGTCGCGAAAGGCGGAGAGACGGAGGACAGAAAATGCTCTGCCCGTCGCTGCGGCGGCGATGACGAGACGAGACGAGACCCGACCCGAGACGGGGAGACGTCGGCCCGCGGCTCCGGGCCTGGCCGGGCCTTGAAGGGATCGCTTTTCGGCTCGGCTGGGCTCGGCCCGGCGCCCAAGGCAACGCGAGGACGGCCCACCAGTCCTGCTGTTTTTTTTAATCGGTCTTATTCTGTTACGTTGTTACTCTAACCTCACTCTCGGACTTTTATTATGTCTCCTTATAAAATGTGTGGGTCGAAACTCACAAATTTAAATCGTCTCCACAGGTAGAAATTCAAACCCATCACCTCTCTTTTCCAACACGACACCCCAATCAAAGACTTTTTTGGAAAATCTCATTGTTGATATTCAAGTAAAGAGATTCTGTAAAAATACGTAGACTTAGTTTTTTTTTGTCAGTTTTTTTTTATTATAAAATGCTGGATTTTGAGTAAAGAATATGGGTTTGTAAAAAGAAATGTTAATTTCGTGTATGTTCAAGAGAGATATAATTTTCCTTTTATTTTATTAAAATGCAAATCACAAATCATGTGTCATCATTTGCCATTGCCTTATAAAGTGCAAAATTTATTTTTAACAATTCAATAATTATAAAAAATGCAATATATTTCATAAAATATGACAAAGTTACATCCTTTTAAAAGTAAAAATATATATAAAAAAACCTAAATCACTTGAATTGACAAATTTATGTAAATCAATAAGTTTACCTACAATTTAGGTAATTAGCGATTGGCTAATTATATATATATATATATATTTTTTTAATCCATTCAAATTGTACTGGACGGATTGAGAATTCTAATAAACATGAGAGAGATAGTATTATTTTTACCGTTTTATAATTTTAGCCTTTGCAGATTTTTCGATGGAAAAAAAAAAAAAAAATCAAAGGGAAAGTTTGAACCTAATCTTTTTTATTTAAACGTATAAATAAATAAATATTGATATAGACAGGAAATTAAAACCAAAAGAAAAAGGACAAAAAGAAATTATATATTTGCACGCCACCGTTGACAAGTCGAGCGGGAGCAAACGCGCGACGACCGGTGTAGGAGAAGCGTAATTCGAGTTCTCCACCGCCGCGCGCGACTCCCGATGGCCGGACACGAGGACGAGGTGGCGATGGAAGTGGAGGCGGTGGAGGCCGTCTACGGCGGCGATTGCGTCGTCGTCGACCGGCATCCCCCCCGGCTCCACGTCCGCATCGCGCCCCGCACCGCCGACGTCTCTTCTCAGCAGGTCCCTGTCTCTCTGTCTCTCTCTCTCCTCTTCGATGCTCTCTTCTCTCCGATTTCGATTCGGCAGGGCGGGGTCTCAATGGCGTTTGCCTCTCTGTTTTCTTCGCAGTTCGTGGAAGCGGTCATCGGCATAAGTGCAGGCCCGCAGGTAATCAACTTCTGCGAATTTCCGATGGAAATCGGAAGGACCGTTGCCGGATTGCGTAGTTTCGATCGATTAGGTTAGAAGTGACGTAGGATGCTGTAAACTGTTGGAATGCTTACTGTCAGATGGGACGGATTGAGTTGCAGTTACCATTGGGCAGTGCTGGAATTGGTTTCTGTTTAGATGGTTTAAGAGCTTGGAAGCAAGATAGGGCCTTTTCGTTTTTGTTAATCCTCGAGATCAGTGATACTCTTCCAAGACAGTGTTTGCCGAAGCGAAGAAGTGGACAAGTTGAAAGTGTCTTAGCAAATAGAGTATGTTGAGAATTGTGAGTTGTTGTGTGAAGGTTCGGAGTTTGTTGCCTGTCATTTCAAAGGTTTGAACCTCGCCTTATCGATAAATGGCATTTGGCATTCGAAACAAAAGGCATCTGTCTATATCTATTTCATTGCGTGAGACTTGGTGGATGTTGTCATCATTGTGGCAGCTGATTTTGTCTGGAATTTACTTGATCAATCTGTACTCTTTTGGGTTGTTGGTAAATGTGCAAAAGCTATACTTTTAGCTGGTGGTTGTACTTTGTCTTTTGTATGACTTTAATTTTGTTGTAGTATCCCGATGTCCTGCCTGATGTTGAGCTTATAGAATCGAAGGGCCTTGACGATAGAAGGCAAAAATATCTTTTGGATTGTATATTGGACAAAGCTCGTCAACTTTCCTCGTGTTCAATGCTCGTAGCACTTTGTGAGGTAAATCTGGTAAATTATGTTACGCAAGTTCTTTGATGTTAGCTAGTGCTGGCTGTATGTAAATATCTTTGTATTAGCTCCACTGATGGTGCACGCGCATGCAATAATATGTTTAACTTCATTTAAGTTTGTAGGCCTCCTTAATTCAATCGTGTACATGGATCTTTCCTGTCCCTTTGTTCTTTCTTTCTAGCTAGAACAGATTTGATTTGCTCTTTAGGGGCTGAACTGTCTTCTCTGCTGGCAATCCTTCTTTTCATTTGATTTTTTATTTTTTGTGTGATGTCTGTTGACCTCATGGAAAAGTGGGTTCAATTTGTTTAGCATCTCAAATCTCCTCAGTGGAAGCTTAATTGGTAATTGTTGAATTTTTTGCTGTATCATCTGGTATATGCCACTATGTTGAAATCTCCTTTCTCCACAATGTTAAGAAGTCGGGCTGTGCTGAATGAGTTGCCAAAGTAGCTGCTACCTTGCATACAGGTAGGTGGCTGCTCAAGCTTGAGAGTTCCATTTGCCTTTGGTGGCTAGCACTGAGAACTCAGCTAAAGAAAGATGAAAGAGTGCTTTTGTGACATTAATGGATACCTTTTAAATGACGAGATGTTTCCTGAAAGTGACTTGTTTTGAGAATGGTAGAAGAAGGAGTAGCTACGGAAAATGCTGGACGAGCTAGTAGTAGGGTGTAGGCTTTGTCAGGTTCATGTTTTAGTCCCTTGGTATGAAATATCAACAATCTTATCCACCAAGTTTTGTTAGTGAGACTGCTGAAGACAGTTGTTTATTAGCCTTATTTCTTCAACCTTAACAATTCTACACGAGATCATATGACATACATGTCATGTCCTTGTCGTGCTATTAATTCACTATGCTTGAAAATGGCATTGCACCAATGCAGTTATTTCTGAAAAGGGAAACAATCTGAAAGGATTAACCTTTTCACATCCTTTTATAAGAAGTAAAGTTTGAGTTTTTTCAGAAACGTGGTTCACGGGGTCTTAATTGAATTGGTATTAGTGTTGTCTGAATTGAAATTTAGTGCCATTCATTTGTAAGTGTTTAGTTAAAAAAGAAATTAATATTTTTTAGATGCATTTAGCTTAATGTATTCAAGTAAACAATCTAAAGCTTCTGTTACTTTACATATATAGCAATGCCATTTGGTGTTAGTGTTGACAGAACCATTAGATATACAAGGACAGAGGATTGACCTTGGTTATTTGTTCCAGAAGAGAATTACATAGCCAAGTCTTATGGTATTAATGCAATTGGAGGATGATATTCATGGGAAGAGCTCATAAGAACTGAAATTTCATGGAAATAAATTAGATTTATATGCTGTTTCAATTCAACGTTCATTCCTCAGTTTGTTAGATCAATGTTGTTGAAATTGCTTTTCTTTGGAATGATTAGGATGGGCCATATAAAAATAATCATTTGAAAACTATCGGATAATTTGGAGTAAATTTTAACCTATAAAGAGTTCCTTAAACCATAATTTTTAACAAAAAATAATGTCATATTTAACTGTTTCAGATTTACTTCAGACAAGGAATCTGCCGGTTTTTTTTAAAAAAATTTTCTCCTCTTACTTTAAAGTGGGAGGAGCTATGGCCAGAAATTTCTTGGGTCAAAACATGATCTTGATGATCCTGGACTAGAGATTTTTGTTTTCGGGTATGATATTGTCCCTTCTCGTGGCATTAAACTAATTATGGAATCTGTGAAGATTGAGTCAAGAAAAGCAGTTGTTTTGATTTTTGCATCCATGATGAGTACATGGTCTAATAGGTGTGATGTTTTGGTAGGAACTGGCTTGTCAACATGTTGATGATCATCAACGTCTAATAGAATGGTTAAACATGTTGTAGAAAAATAGTATAACAAATGCATAACTGATGGAATATTAGAGTTCAAGGTCTTGCCTAAATTCCAGAGGTTTAAAACCTTCTTTGCCTTGAATCTGTGCTCCATTCAATTGATGTTGTCACCTAAATGTTTTCTTTCTGACTTCTTTTTTAAATTTATACCATATGTGGGAGAAATGTCCATAAAATTGCTCGTATACACTGACCTAGACTAGTCTATGAACTGGTCAGGCGTCTCTAGTGTCATCTAGGGTAATGCTATCTATAAACAAAGTAATATAGACATTTATATGTTAACCTGCTGAAATGGAAGAGGCACTTTACAAATACATCAGCTGTGCAAGTTTGAGTCTCTATTCTTTCCATCCTAGATACATGATTTAGCTCAGTTTGCATGAAAGGTTCATATAGCCAATCTACTTAGTTGGATAAGGCTTAGTATCAATGGTTGTTGTTGTTGAATCCTCTCACTGTGTGAATTTTCTTTTAGGAAGCAGTGGAACTCCTCTCTAAGATGAACCACCCAGAGGGTGACTGTCCCATGTGTTTGTATCCTCTGGTTCCTGAAGATACAGAACACAGAGATTTGGCATTTATGAAGCTGATGTCTTGTTTCCATTGCTTTCACTGGTCAGAATGCAATCTTGCTTGCACTTTTAGTTGTGTCTCTCATAGTTATGTTTTTTTCCCTCCTTGATCTTTGATTTTCCTCACCTGCAACCATGGCAGTGAGTGCATTATAAGGTGGTGGAACTGGCTTCAAAATGAGAACCAAACAGAAATTGGTGAGATGGGAAATGAAAAAGGTATGAACGTTTTTGAAAGAACTGTCTCTCTTTCAACTAAATGGTGGATTTTCTTTTCTATTCTAGTTCTTCTCTCTCCTTTTGTTACCTTTTTAAATTGAATTTTTCTTAGGGTAGGAGGTTGTCCACGTTCATTCTTGGACATCTAAAATAGGTTCACCAGTTTAAGGAGATTCTGAGTAGTAGTTTCAGTTCATTTTATACTTATTATCTTACAAGAACACTTGCTTTGGCTAACACACAAATGCTACTAGTAAATTTTCAGGTTGTCATGCAAAGACAGCATAGTCTCATATGCTGTCTTTGCATTTAGAACATGTCCAATGATTGCTACATTTGAGGTCATGTATTTTTATTACCCGTTTGGATGCAATGTTTATCTTCTTTGGGATGATCATCTGTTTGTTCATTGTTCTTTATGATGATCCTTGGCTTGTGCTCTATTAATTGAGTATCGCTACATGTTGCTTGATCCCTGAGGGCCAATTAATGTATGCTCTTTAAAATGTATCTTTAGAGAACTTTGCCAAAATATGAATTGTTATGGGAAGGAGAAGACTCCTTTGAAAATTATTCAAAGATGCAAAGACGTGATTTCACGTTGCTTCTGAATGGTTAGTAATAATTTTCTCCTTCTTGTCATTGACAAGGTTCCAGCTCTCCTTACATTGGTTTCTATTGTCAAGCTGACTAATGGTATCAAATAAAATGTCAGATACTCCTTAGTTTACATCATAATTCATCAAAGTAGGTCGTTTCTATAATATGTAACATGCTAATTAGGTGCCTTTTCTCGCTTACAACTGTTTACTGAAATAGAAGAGCACTTTGCAGTTGTATCTAGTCAGTTGTCACTATATGGATAGAAACTACTCGATGGTTCTTGTGCTTGTAGTCTGTAAGGAGCATTATTATGACACTAGCAAAATATTATTTGGCACATGCCTTTTCTTTATCTGATGAGGTTGTTCTCTGATGTGCTGTAATTGTACTTAATTTGTTTTTAGCCATTAATTTTTCTCGTAAATGCTTAAATTATAATTTTCTAGTACTTAACTGGCGGTTGCTGCTACATGTGCATCTAGGGTTAGAAAGCCAGGGAAACTGTCCAGTTTGCAGGAAAGTTTTTCAGGCCAAGGATTTGGAACATGTACTTAAGTTAATCAGCTCATTTTCATCCAAATCGGTATGCCATTTCCCTTATCAGTCTAGAGGAATTATTTAAAGCATACATCACTGTAATTTACATTGTCAGCATTAGTTGGTTGTTACCTTTCTTGAAATAGCTTGAGGAACAACTGGTTGGGGGAGAATCGTATAGTAGAGAAGTGGTCTTTGCTCATTTGGGTCAGTGGTATATTTACCTTATGGAGCTGGATAGTGGCCTAATGACTCGTGCAGAAAATCCTAGGGAAAGAACACTATGTTAAAAGACTACAGAAAATGATGAGTATGTGGGGCTGACCACTATCAGCAAATGAATAATGGCCTTTGGTGGAGGGGAAAAAGGAGACTATGCAGGACTTAGGCCATAACTTGTTGCCTAAAGCATGAAGTGGCAAAATTTTAAAAATGGTCAAGATAAATTATTTGGTGCATATTATTGATATGATGAGGGGAAATACATTGTCACTAGCTTGCTTGTGCGTTGCATGGTTTTTTTGTTTAAACTTTAATTAGAAAATACATTTCACATATAAGATAACATAGAATCAACTATATTGCCATGCACTGGGTTGTAGCGAAAAAAATATAATATGTTCATTAAGTATTTTTTGTTATCTTCCAGTTCTCCCATTAATGTTTTCCTGAGTTATTTTCCTTATTAGGATAGGCATAAATTAGTCATGAAATATTTGATTATGTATTACTATGAAATGTCATATGTAAGAAAAATCTGGTGATAACTATTAAAATAAATGATGTTTTATTTGTTGATTTTGTTTTTTGGTGAAGTCATGGGTTGCTTGCTAATAAATATCAATTTCTCTTCTGGCTAATGAAATGAATTCATGCATATAGAATTTGCAGGTGAAACATTTTTTTTTAATATAGTAACATCTTGCACTCCATAAAAATGGTTTAGCGCATTATTAAGAATAATTAGCATGAGTTTATATTTAAAAAACAAAATACGACCAATTCTCAAATAATTTTTTTTGATAGAAAAGGCAAAGCCTTAATTCAGTGAATGATGACCGATTAGATAGATAAAGGCAGCATTTATATACTTTATAAGAATGTGTGAATTTAAATTACTATATTCAACCTATATGAAAATAATATTGCTACTGTTGTGTATACCTAATGAAATACTCTTTGTATGTATATTATGAATCATGACAGATTTACATATATTCTGTAAAAGAAAGACTCCTCTAATTAATGTTTTAATTTCTTAAATATGCCAAAGTCTCATTTTATTACTTACAAAATTTCTAAACTTTTATTTGGTAGAAGAAAGGCTCCTCTTATTAAATTAAATTCATTAAATGTCCAAAAATCAATTTAGAAGATCAGATTAGATGTCCTGTGTTTTTTACAGTGACCTTTTGGCTGCACTTCTGTGCTCTGGTTTGGCAGGGTCTTCTATCATATTGTCGTGGCTGACATTCTTATAGCAGTTCATAAATTAGAATTCCCTTATATCCCTTGTGGGGAGACTCCTAGAATTTGGATCTTTCAAAAAGTCAGGCGTTTTATGTCTAAATTAACATGCACGGCATTTGTGTCCATCTGACAGCTTCAGCTAGAAATGAAAACCTTCAATTTTGGTTATTTTGTGCATTAACTTATGGTTCTCCTTTCCATTAACTTAATGGTTCTCTTTATCATGAATGACTCGGCCATTAAGGATTCTGTTGAAATCCTGCCGAAGGAACTTCCAATCGGTGGTCAAAATACCTTTTTCCTTTGTGTATTCTGTTGAGAGTCTTATGATATTATCCCTAGCCAGGTTTAGTAAATGAATGCACTCTCTTGGTTGTTATGGCAGATTTTTGAGGGAGATGTCCCTGAAGAGAATGGGGAGCTTCTCCAGTCAGATTCTGAAAATAGTAGAAGGCAGAGATTTGAGACCATTACAAAAGTACAGCAAGAAAATCATGGCTTAATTGAACCCAAGAAGGACTTGGTCGTGTTGCCAGGCATGTACATAACCCCAACAATTACCTCATCGACATCTGGTGCGATGAATGACAATGTCGAGCAACAACAACCAAGGGACGAAGCTGTCTCTTTGGAAACCGATTCTAGCAATGCATTAAAGCAGCGAAGAGACAAGGCAGTTGCTTCTGTCCGCAATTCCATTGGATCCTCAAACACACGAGGCACCATTGATCATAGGAACTCGGGTACGAGTAAAAGCAGTGCGAGGAATGCTAGAAAGCCAGGCAAACACTGGGTTAGGAAAGACAATACATCTAGGGGTTAATACTGGATAGAAGTACGAAAGGAGCAAATGTCAGTATGAGTTTTTGTCGTGCCCTTATGTGTATACTCCGTACACACTCCACGAAGGGAGTGCATACGGGTTATCTTTGATTGTCCGTGCCTTCAGCCCCACCTGGACATTTGAATCCCGGTCTCAACTGGACCAATTCATCTGATGTAAAATAATGCAAATGTGGGATCTGCTGTAATGTGCGCATCAGTCGGATTGTGCAAATCCTTGTAGTAAGATGGAGGGCGCGAATTTGCAGTGCGCCCCCCTCGGCGGTCCCTGAACAATCATAGCTTATGCGGAAGTCATATTATTGAATTGCCTGAATAAAACTGCAACAGTCATTCGACTTTTTGTGATTGTTGCTCATGGGTCCCCCCGACCCTCACCCGAATGTCCAGTGAATTCTAGCTTCTGCCTGCCTCTTCCAGTCCCGTAGAGACAGTTTTTTTGTGGAGCTGTCTTTACCACGTGTTTCGTGGAGGTAGTTATTAAAATGCGCCTTTCAGTTATCGACTATCTGACGAGAAGTGGCTCCTGATTTTTTACGAGACAATTTGCTTGTGTATAGACTTCAAAGCTTTTGCCCATGCAATTCTTTTCTCTTACAGCTCCTACTATTCTTTTCGTTGAATTATACATGGAGATACCAATGCTGTGAAGTCTCCCTTTCAAGCTAGTGGTGGGATGAGATAATCGAATCCATCTGAGAATTGTGAAACTGCATTCAATCGCTCATTCTTCAGTGGTCTGATTTGACCAGGAGCCGGGCCTGCTTCATTTCCCACACCAAGTGCTCATTGCTTGTAAAGCTTGTGAAGTCCCTTCGTGCCAACACACCACCCGAGAACAGTGCGATATCTTGCGATGGATCTCATGTTCCAACAGTCCAAAACATAATCATTCAAAGAATCAGTCCCACAAAATCTCAAACAAATGCTGGGGATCTGTCATTTCCATTTCGTTCTATGATCATTGCCGTCTCGCCCCCAACCAACCGAGGCACTTGTGCAAAGCTTGTGATAACGTGTAGGAGTCCTCTTGTCATTTACCATAACTTCTCGCACAATAAATTCGAAGCTCGATTTTCTCCTATAAAACATCATTAATGATTGTGTGATATTCTCCGAGGATCGGAAGTCTATCATGTGAGAGATGTTCAATGGTCAGATTTGATTTCCAAATCCTTGGCTATGTATATCCCTATCTTGGCCTTTTAAGCAAGTTGGGGCTTCACTAGCTGGGCCAAGTTGGGGTTTCACTGATTGAACTATCACAAAACTAATTCTTCTCTTTCTTTAGCATCGGAGTCCTTCCTTGGAATAGCTAGGCATGGTCCTCTCTTGGCTCTTTAATGCATTTTCAGAGGAAACCGCTACTTCTTTTAATTGAGAAGATTTTTTTTCTGAGTAGAATGTTCAGGGGATGTTCTCACAAGCAACTGGTAAACATCTTAAAATGAGGGGTTCAGCTGCAACCTAAAATTATGGAATGAACAGATTATTTGGTTATATTACTTGCGCAAATTATTGATGTGGTGCCAACTTGCAAGCTCATGGCAATGCACCAATTGTGTTGCTTAATTAAATTCACTTTGGTTAGTTTCGAAAAGAAATGTCATATGAGTAAGGAATAATCGGTTCCCCCTAATACCATCAAGGCAATAGTTCAACTGGATGAGGGCTTACTCATGGTTTCCTTCAGGTAATTAGAGATCTGAGTCGTGCAAATCTAAGAACTAAACTTTGAGCCAATCCACATATCTAGCTGACATTTTGGTGAGGTCATGGTGATGGGCAAACCCAATTCAAAATGAGCTATTTGGAGGATAGTTTGAGGCTTTGGTGCAAAGTGATTCAATTCAGGCAATGCAATAACATACTCGGCAGACCTATAGACTAGACATTCTGTGGAGTGGTGTGGGGCTCCTATGGTAACGCTTAGGGGAGGTAGTTTCGCTAGTTGCTCCCTCTCATCTTGTTAGATAGCAAAAAAAAAAAAATAATATATCGGTTCTCCATGTTTGATCAATTATAGAAATCAACTTGAGTAGAATCCATACAACACATCTCACATATTCTTATTTCTACTTTTACCTTATGCGCTAAATACAACTGTCCCACCATTCTGCAATCTGGCGTACACTTAAAATACATCTTACATCATTTATATATGAGGTTTGATGAGTTCTATATATGCATAGTCCCCCCCCCCCACTTATTACTTAAGTTTTGCATCGGACTTTGAATAATTGCATTGCATTGAAATAGTCTAGAATGTCTCTCCTACTTGTCTGCATTTTAGGGTTTGAAAAGAATCATGGCCGGAATTATAGATAGATTAGCCGTTTAGTTGGACCGAGGAAAGTAAATCTCCGTGCTTCCTCGTGGGCAATGACACCCTCCTTTGAGTTAAACCAAAAAGTGCGAACCTAAAAGTTAGGAGATCCTAAAAGGATAGTGAATGATTTTAGGGACAGGTGGTACTCATTAGTTAGTCGAGGTAAAGTAAGAGATGAAAGGTGGAATGATTTCACATGTACATTAGTTGATCCTGACTAAGCAATTAATCATATGAACAGGGTTTCAACCCAAGTCAAAAGAGGAAACGACAAAGGGCTCCCTAACTTTTTTTGGAGTTCACTTTCTACCTGCTAGATTTCTATGTCAGATTTAAATTAGTGAACAACGCTAGGAGAAACAGTGGCATTTGCCACCACCGCCCTCAACGGCGCAGCTGGCTCGGGCTCTCTCCCCCTCACGAAGGGGAGAAGTTCGAATCCCAGAAGCGGCGTTAGGGATTCTTACTTGGAGTACTGTAGTGGTAGATCCTGCAATCGCTCCCCCAGGGTTTGCTCGCCGGCTGTCGGCTTACGAGGTTCCCTGGATTACCAAAACAAAAAACAAAAAAACAGTGGCATTTGCCAACACTGCTCTATCATTAGTATTGATCCTGAAATCTCTAGAAACATGCAATTAAAACCCTTCTTCCTAAAGTGATGCACTCTAGAGAGCTATTACATCACACTTTCACTTTATTCTTTTGTGGGAATTCGGAATGTGATCAGATTGATGTGTTAGATCGATGCACCGTGAATCGCATGCTAAACAGCTTCATCAAGGAAGGCCCTAGCTCCATTTTTTTTTATTTTTTTTTTGTGAATTTTCAACATTATGGGCGCCTGTTGTGGTCCAGCCAATTTCATACTTTGGATGGAGGAAAAGCTTCCCTGGACTATTCATTGTTTTTTCTGTAATCATCGACTCTTGAGCGACGGTTCAAACAGGGGAAATCGCTTTTTCGCACCCTTTCTCGTGCAAACGAAATTACAAGGGTCACACCGAATTTCCGAATTTCGTCTCTTTATTTTTGGTGCTGACCATGAGTGTTTATCAAATCCGCCAAACTATTTATGCCGACATCTTTCGAGTCATGTTTCGGAGATTTGAAGGATCGGACATGCTTTCGTTAAGGGTAGTCCCAGTAACTTTTTCTTTCCCGAGATAGACAAGTTCTCACTGAACATGTTCAGGGAAAATGAAGAATTTTTTAGGGTGATGTTGCGATCCTAATAGAAAACCCTTAGTTATGGACCAAAAATTAAAGAAGAAAAGAGGAAAAACGTCATCCGAAATAGAGATAATGTGTCTCATGCTCCACGAGGTATTCCATTGTTCTAATGAATGGCTCCTGGTAACACATCCAATCAATAGACCACCCAAAAATCGAGCCATATAGTCAAAAAGGGACCTCATGTCCCCATTGAAATGAATTGGGATATCCAAAATTGGACCATTGGCGTTCTTTTAACCTTTATCAATTTAGGGAAATATCAGAATATATGATGTCACATTGTATGGTAATCACTCCCAATTTCTGAATTTCCTCCCTTTTTCAAGCTCTTATTTCACATCGTATCAATTTGTGGATCTACAAGTACTCAGCGCGGTCCTTTCAATGCCACTATTGAAAATTTAAAAGAAAGTGACTTCATAATCATTGTAGCCGCTTTGCCTTATGTAAAGTGAGTTTTTTTTGCCAAATGCTCCAATCTATTTTCTCATTCTTAGCTTAAACTTGTAGAAAAGTTGCCAATGGTATCAAAAATTTCTAGCCTTCTTATTTGTCTCCTTTTTAACTCGTAAGGGAGAGTGATAGAATATTTAAAGATTACACCACACCTTCGCTACTAGCTTAAATTATTAGAACATTTGATAGGGGTCTCATGAAAATATGAATTTATGTCATGTGCACACCTTTTTTTTTTAAATTGACTTCCATTGTATTTCTCTTTTTGTCTATCTTCCATGCTTTCAAGTATTGACAATAACACGAGAATTAGATCAAAATTATATAACGATATCACAGGATCATTGTTTCATAGCTCTTCACAATGCTCGTCTTTGGATAAAAACATAGAAATGCAAACTGTGAGTACATGTCTATAAAATGAGACGAAAAATGAATTCTCCTTCCCTAGCTATGCATTTGCTTGTCTATTTTCTTTTCGCCCCTCCACATTTCTCTAAATTATTTTCTTCTTCTTTGGCTATACATCATTCACCAAAGATCGAATGAGGGTCAGTGGGAGACAGAACATTCCATGCCATCATGATAAACCGAAGCCATCATGATTATACTTTTGTTGTAGGGACTAGTCAGTGTACTTTTGACAATGGTATTCGTCCTCTGGATCCATCTTCAAATTGGAAATGTCCTGTATGAATCCTTTTTCGGAAAATTTGACTTTTGCAAATGGCTTTTCTCTTTTTCAAGGATGTGACATTCTCTATTTTAATTGTTTTCCCTTCTAGATTTTTTTTTTTTTTTTTTTTTGGGGGGATATGGCGAACCTATGTATTCCTGAGTTGAGAACAAAAAGGGTTCAAGATTTACCCCCTTGAAAGATTAATACATCATCACTAAAATTACAAAATTCAATCACCAGTTTAAATCTCGACATATATCATTTCTGAAGACTTAGCATAATGCACCCAAATGCTTTAGACCAATTCGAGGGGCATCCTCAGGTTGTACATCTTCGCTTCTGAAGAAGTGACTGATTTCCTTTCCCGAAACACCATTTTACAATATGGACATTGTGGAATACGGTGAGTTAACATAAACCTACAAAACAAAATGAAGAATTTCAAATAAAAATATAATTAAAAAATCTATTATCCGGTCTTCTCAAATTTACTTTTATTCTCTACGATAAAATTAAGTATGTGAAGATTCACTTCACGTTCTCTAGCCATTATTTCGTCATAATGTATGACAAAAGCATTTGACGGGGCTTTTGCATGGCCAAGAAAATATGGATGATGTGGAGCACAAAGTGCAGAATCAATACAAAAACAAATGTGTTTTAGTAGGACACCGATCTAGGCCTGATAAATTCTTGAAATATGATTGGCCTAATATAATAGATTTAGTTAATGTTATACTTGATCTATAAGGCCACTGAAATGGAAAAACTCAAATATCATATGTTTTCGACACCAAAAAGATAGAAATAAAATATGAAGTGAAGTAATAATTTTTTTTCTACATTTGAATAGATCCATTGTGCTAGTAAAAGTAAATTCAAACATTAAAACTTGATGTTGCTAAATTTTCCTGGATGCAAAGACTGACCTTTCTAGTGTTGAGGTAGAAGCTTGCTTGTTGGTAATCAATTCTTTGAAGACGTTATACATTAGAAAATAGATACTTTGAAAAAGATGAACGATAGAAAACAAGGAATGAAAAAAAAAATAGAAAATTAAGCAAAATGACATGATTTTGAGTAAAGCTATCGACATTCGATTGCTAGCTGTGTCTAGTAGGATGCTCAACGATTGACTGGATACCAAGTCATCAATTTTCCGATGACAATTAGTCAAAAAATTTCATTGGAATTTCATTAAAAGTTTTAGGGCCACATTGGAAAAAATTGAAAATTTTATGCCTTGGAGATTATTAATGCTTGTATATTGTGCCTTGCTCTAAACTCATAATATATATATATTTTGGTCTATCTAAACTCATAATATTTACGTACAATAATAATGCTCATTCGCTTTACATGCACTCAAATTTCAAAACCCCCATCCATGTAATACATCTGCATAATGGAAGAGATAGTTTTGTCATTATAAAGAAAGGAAAGCTCGTGCTCTAAACTCATAATATTTACGCACAATAATAATGCTCATTCGCTTTACATGCACTCAAATTTCAAAACCCCCATCCATGTAATACATCTGCATAATGGAAGAGATAGTTTTGTCATTATAAAGAAAGGAAAGCTCGTTAAGAAAATCCTTTTTGATATTTTGAAGATTTTTATATAATAAAGGCTACCAATATGTGAGTTTGAATGTATAGAATGAACAATTTAGATACACACAAGCCATATGCACAGGAGTGTTAATAACAGGATGTCTATTGCATGGAAATGTTTTGGCTATGTAGAAGGATAACAAGCTATCGAACAAGAAATGTATCTATAAGTCTGGAAGAACCTTTATAGAATTTTTCTGATCATAATCTTTATAAAGTGTATGAATATTTGTCTTATGGAATGAGAGTGATAATATGTTGACAGAGTGCTTGGTAGAAGCAACACTAGAAGTTTCTAGTAGAAGTAGCTCATTTGGTACAAGTTGTAACATCTCAAGAATTACAAGTGGATTTCAACCTTGTTGATGCTGTTAAAGATAGGAGAGCAAAGTAGGCCAAGTGGCAAATCGAACTATTTTACATCTAGTTTGCATTCTTTTATTTTAACATTTGTTTGATAGAAGATTGTGATTTTGCATGAGTGTTCATGTTTCTATGGTACCAAATCCATTGTGTATTCCTGAAAAATGTTTTCAAATTTCCTAAAATGATTAATTTGGGATATCTATGTCACAATGAGTATAATTTGAGATTTTTTGTTAAAATGATTCAATTCATATTCACCCTGTTATAAAGTTCCAAGGCACCTCTATCTTATAATTTAACATATTGACTTCAAATTCGAGCTCATACTAAAACCGATTGGGCTTGCACAACTCCAAGCAAATAATTGTGAAAATGAAATTGATTTATGGATCACCAAGTTAACAGCAAAACGGCAATGATGGAAGATTCAATTTGGATCTTGCATGATCTTATGGATTGTGATGTTATCCGATTCATGCACGAATTTCTCTTGCTTGAAGACCCGTGTAACCTAGCGTCCATGTCAATGTCAGGGAGAAAGTGATGGGATACTTCCACGTCGAATGTGCACGAAAGTAAGATGCTTTCTGACATTTTGGGAAGTGGGTTGACAACGGTCATTGGGAATAAGTAAGATCGTCCACCTTTACCGCCAATAGTTATGTGCACCCAATCAAATTGACACCACATCAACAATTTCCTAGAAATATCATCGAGAGCTGTCCATTTTTTTCCCCTAAAAAGTTGGTGGATATTTCACTGGCCAGCCGCTATATCTTCCATCCAATCACACCATTTTCTAACTTGCCAAGCGATGATGATTAGTTTAGGAAGGCGGATCATCCACCTTTATCGCCAATAATTACTTGTACCCGATCGAAATTGACACTACATCAATAATTCCTTTTTTTCCCTAAAAAGTTGTAGATATTTCATTGGCCAGCCCCTATATCTTCCATCCAATCGCCATCTTTGAACTTGGCGAGTGTTATGATCACTTTTGGGAAAACCCATTCACCACAAGTCTCGATTCATGAAACCCTAGAGCCGACTATTGCTATAATGTTTTGATTTGAGTAATGGGGTGAGACAGGGACTTTCTGTAAGCAACATCTTATTGGTAGATTTGCCAAGTTTAGAAGATGAGCTAAAAATATCAAGAGTAATCATCTATCTTTTAATAATTTGCCAAAGTTCCTAGTTTCTTTCTGGGCACACCCACGTTTGTTGCCTGCAATGTACCTGTTTCGAGAGGGCTCCTTTCAATTCATGATAATTTGTTAAGTAGATATCTATCTAAGTGAAAATATATATAGATATATATTACTCCATGTACTTAACCTGTTTTAGAAACCCTTGTTGAGTGGGGAAATGATGCACGATTTTTTTGCCCTTAAAGCTATGCATAATTGATCTGTGTTAGATAAGATCTATGCGGGCCTCATGCAAAAGACTTTGAAGGCTTGGAAGAATGAATAATCACGGCTACAGGCAATATAAATCTACATATGCATCTTTATATAAACATGTGTATATGACATAATTCTATGGAAATCTATTACGAATTTCATCTCTTTAGTGACGGCAGACATTTACTTTGTCGAAACAATACAAGGGTAGTCAGTAATGTGAAACTTTATAAATGACCAATAATTCTCAGTTTATCATGTCCCGTGTCTCTATGCATAATGTTCAAGTGATCTTAAACTTAGTTTTGAACCTTCGTCTTGGAACAGATCCATCGTGTCAACCCCATTGCTAGCTGGATCTAATATAAATGATCTAATCTAATATAAATGATCTACAATCATATAGTAAGCGATAATCTAGATAAGAATGCGACTTCAAAGTCATTTGTATTCTTCAACTGGGTTATGCACATTCAATTCTATATGCATGTCCTTTTATTCCAAATCTTGTATTAACAAATCCGTTGGTAAATATTGAAATATCTTGACTTTAATGCCAATCATATAATCGAAGTATAAAATATTGAGAGAATTTCAACATAATGACGAGGTCTCGTCTCTATAGTATTGATTCGCCAGTGAGACTTGTTCAATTGTACAGCGTATGTGAAAGAGACTGATGGTTTTTTAAGAAAAAGAAAGAGCGACTGAAGGTTGACGATCACAGCCTAAGTTTGACTTCTCCATCGGTTTGGCTAAGTTGAGCTAGGAATTTCAAACGACGCTTCTTTTGCTGAGGTTAGTTATTTCAAACGCTACAAAACAGAATCTTGCAAAATCGATTAGGGACCTTAAATTCATTAGATTCAAAGATACAGATGAATAGGATGAAGCAAACACCAAAGTTGTGTAAAATTTTTTTTTTTTATTTCGATGGTGAGGTGCTCTAATCGCTGTGGGGAGCACAGGCATCGGAGATAAGAAAAAGTTTATTAGTAACCCTTGTACCATACATATTGAGCTGATATCACTGAACCGATCGGATACTCTTATGTGTATAATGAATTTTGAAGGGTAATGCACAATACGAAGTTGGCAAACTTTATTAGTTCGGTGATACCACATGTATAGGTTATGTAAATATGAAAATCAAACAAAGTAGAAGAAGTTAGTTGGACCTCACTATAGTCCGAATGTGCTTTCATTAGTTGCATGAGTCTGTGCTTTTAGGAGTGACCCAATAAAGGTCATGAGTTTGTGCTTTATGGAACGACCCATGAAAGGATGAAAATGAGGCGATTTGAGCTTTAGGGTTTCACATGCTAAGAAGTCCGAAATGCCTATCATTCAAAAAAAACATTAAAAGATTCACTCCAGGCCTACAATCCACAGTAAGCGTCACATGACATACTTCCACGGAGATAGCTAGGAGCGAATGACGATGATCGAGTGGGTCCTGTCCCGAGCGCGCATACACTCAATCCTTTGATTGGCCACAAAAGAGAAATGAGGCCACTTGATATAGGTCCCACGCCAAAAATGTATTTGGGTGCTCTGAGGGCAAGGGCACGAAGGATGGCCAGTTTGGAATGTGGATTGCCTTGACCAAAGCGGGAACTTCTAAAAGAGCAAAACGAGAGGAGGCCTATTTTTGTAGGGTACAATCGGTCAGTAATAGTGGCAGCCCCCAAATTGCCAGTGGGAAATGGAAAGTGCACGCATGCTTTGTTTTCATCATGCTCCAATTCATCAACCTTTATTTGATGCTCAAGCAATTCCAATTGGGTATGTACAGATGAGAGAGAGAGAGAGAGAGAGAGAGAGAGAGAGAGGATTTTATCACATTTACAATGTGAGGGAAAGGGCTTTTGGTGTGCAGTAGGCATTATCCCATCATGTGTTACTGTGTCCTTCGTTTTGTGATGTTCCCTAGAATTTGCACATGTTACTTGCATTTGAAATGAGGTACCATCATATTTTGTGGAGGGAACAACTGGAGTAACATGCCAAGTTCCCAGACTTTAGTCCCGCATGGGAAAAATCAAAAGTTATTCTGATAAGTTATAAAAGGCAACTCAACTTATATGCAAGAAGTTCTCTTTCTAGCTGTCATCAGATTGCACCATAAAGTATGATGGTACAACTAGGTCATGCACATGTCCTTGCGTACCTTGGTTAGCTATTGAGTCTATTGCTAAAGTGATAGCTGGTACAATGGTATGCACATTGCGTAGGAATCACTAAGGTTTAGACCTTGGTAAGTATACTTATTGTGACATACCAAAGTTCTACATCAAATGGAGAGGTAGGGAGGGTTCGGATAAAATGCGATTCTTACAAAGTTTCTAGGATGGTGGAGGAAACAGAAATAAATTAGACCACGCATAAAAAAGGAGAAGTATTGTTGGGCAGTAAAAATGACGAGGACGTCGGTTCTTTAAGTGGGGCACACAAAGTTCCGGATCAAATAGAAGATGTCTTGTTAAGTGATTCACAAGTAAACACCTATCCTATCCTAAATGGTCACTACTTTGTATAATTACTCAAATTACTTCTTTTAAGAGCTTGTCTCAGCATGGGAAATGAGCCAATCGTCATACTTATGATCAAAACCTCTCGGCTGTGTTAAATTTAGGGAAAAAGGGAAAACCAATCAAGTGTATTGAGGAAAATAGCTTGTAGAAGTGTGGTGATATTTTAAGAGCTCAAATATCATATTAAGTTATTAAGACCCATGGCGACAATCCTAGACATGTGAATGATCCTTTTAAGGATTGTCCTTCAATATCTTTTGTCTTATGCTCGACTCTTTGTCACTACCCTTTTTGCTAAGTTTTGGACATACTTCCAACTCTTCACCAAGTCAAATCATATGTCTAGACCACATTTTTATTCACTTCAACAGTTAGTAGTTGACTCTCTCTCTCTCTCTCTCTCTCTCTCTCTCTCTCTCTCTCTCTCTCTCTCTCTCTCTCTCTCTCATATATCAATACTTTGACATATGCAATAATATCATACCATATAAATTCATGTGTCTTTGAGATTCCACTTGCTATTTACTTTTTCGAATGTTTGATTGCTTGTCACGGTGAGGATTGGGAGGCCTGGTTAACAATTGAATAGGTATAACTAGGCAAATGAACTCTCTCAAAGGGCACGACTTTCCACGATCAGGCATTGATGCTCGCCAAAGCCCCAGCGTGCACATTGGTAGTTCGAATAGCTTTATCTAACGGACGGACGACCACGGTGGTGGTGGAGTTAGCATAGTGGTTTTAGGTACATGATGCGGGCGGGCGAAATTGAAGTTATCATGGACTGAGCTTGACGAGTGAAAAGGATATTACAAGTGCTCAATGGCGATGGCATTTGTGGTTATGACTATGTTAGTGTGCGCAGAGAGAGGGAGAGAGATTTTTTAGCTTTGATTCATGTCCTGCTCGGGGCTTGGATAGCCTCAATCGCCATAAAAAGGCGAGGCCTGCAAGACCTCATGTGTGGATAGGGGCCGTCACCACCTCGTGCAACCACCAAGAGTCGCCTAGCTCCTATTGAGAGCACGGGGCTCCATGACCCTTGCCGTGGGGTGATTCCCGGCACCATGCCGGCAATCTCTCTCTCTCGGTCTTCCGGTCGAAAAACAACGTCGATGAAGACGTGTAGGCGCACTATTACGCGGTGAGGATTGTAACTTTCCATGAATTTTCCATTTCTCACTCATCAGCAATGTCACATTAATTATTTGCCTGTGCTAGTGACTGTGATTGACAAAAGGAATTGATTACATAAAAAAAATAATAAATAAATAAAATAAAATTTTAAGGACCAAATTGCAACACGATGTTTAGGGGACCAAATTTGTACCCAAGCCCTTTGGATCTTTAAAATTGCCAACCACATTAGTACAATTAAATATGTGAATAACAAAAGGGCTCAGTATCACTAGTCATTCCACTATGCAGGTTAGAGAATTTGTTTTTGTATAAATTAAAAGTTCTAGAGTCCGATGGCATAAAAGACATAGATTCAAGGAACAAAATCCAGAATTGGGCTCTTATCTGCCATTTCGGATTCGGCACTGTATCGACATTTGCATTCATTTAAGTTAAAAAAATGAATTAAACTTTCGCTCCATTTGTTTTGTGGAAACTGATTAATTTGGAAAAAAAAAAATTCTTTAAAATGATCATTTATATCACTAACAAAAAATGAATGAATGAAAAACGTTTTCATTTTCTATGAAAATGTCTAGATATAAATTGTCTTCATTTTATTATCTTATTATTTCAAGTGATATAGATGATCATTTTTAGTAAAATATTTTCCGAATTATTCATTTTTTACCAAACAAAAGGAGCCCCATTCTCTTTCTTTTCTCCCACTTGTTTCGACATTTTAGGAGTATCGTTTCATTGCTGACGATTATAGTCAATGAAGTAGAGATCTTTGCGTTTACATAAGAACGCCATCGAACCTTAAATCGCCTTCCAATAAGTGCTCTAATTTCTGTTCCAAATTAGGGTTTCTTCTTCCTTTTGCCAGGTCTTAAATTCAGTTTTGGTCGGTGCGTACTTCCTCGTTCTTTCATGGACGGAAAAAAAGGTGGAACGGCGAGCACCGCAAATCCATTGTAGGCCAATGTAATCGTGGGTCGTTGTCTTCAGCACTTTCTGATGACTTGAATTGACGCAGAACCGCCCCATTACTCACAAACCGTGCGATTTCATGGGATTCCACGAGTCCTTTTTCCGACAACGATTCACTGTATGCTGCTCGAAATCGGGCACTTTGGTTGATGGGGTGGCAAATATGGAGCGGCTGAGCAGATTCGGCGTGCGACCCGCTTTTCTTTTGACTTGTTTCGCCGACACTTCTACGAAGTTTAAACTTGTAGCTTGAATTTCGGAGTCCCGCGAACGGAGGGGATTAAAAGGATCTGAATTCGTGATCTATTGCTTTGGTACCGTGCGAGATTTTGTAGGATTACCATTGATTAGTTTGAAAATTGATGAAGGCGTGGTTTAGTGTTAAGTATTGAGACAATCCCCTTTACATGCAGGCTTGGGTTTAGTCCTGAGAAAATTTGGACTCACGGCCTCCTGTTTAAGATCCCATGTAAAATTTGTGGGTATCTAATTGTTCAAAAACTTAAACCGATGAAATCATAATTTTATGTTTAATAACCGTAACACTTCCCACAAAAGAAAAGGGGGAAAGTACAAAAAAAAAAGTTATAAAACTATTGTGTTGAACCAATTCAATCATAAACCTTTTAATTGGATCAATTTAGTCTTAAATATTTTTACGTTAGTGTCAATTTAATCCATCTGATCAATTTAGGCTGGTGAGGATTAGGCAAGGATCTCCTCGCCTAATCTAGTGAGGGGCAGGCTAGCTTGGCTCGAATGACAAGGGACCTTGCCACCATTGTGAGGGGCCTCGCCTAGGTGAGGCTAGCGAGGCTAGGGGTAGTTAGCTGGAGAGGGCCATTGTTGAGATCTCAGTTTGTGCAAGGCGAGGATTGGAAATTCATTGCAAGTGTAGTGAGGGAGCTCGGCATCGACGGCTACGGCTTGTTGAGTAAACACAAGCAGAGGCGGAATCAGCAAACATCAGTGTAAGACGGTTCTCAGTGGTGAAGATGATAGCTCGGTTAGTTCTCACGGGTTGGTGGAGACGGTGAACGAAGGAGAACTCAAGGAAGTGTCATCAATGGTGAGTGAGTAGTGTGTCTCGGTTCGAGTTTTCTTTAAATGGCTTATCAATGCTCGGAATCAATCACATCCTCACACAGCCCTCATAAGACCCGCCGAGGGCCAACCTCATCATTCCAGTGCTCGCCCTTGCCAGTGGCCGGTGGCCTCCGTCGGCTGGTGACTGGTGGAGGGTAATAAGGAAAAATGAAAAAAAGAAAAGGAAAGGGGAAAAAGAAAAAGGAAAGAGAAGAAAAATGAAAAGGAAAAAGAAAATGTCCAAGTCAACATTGTCTTGTCATATAAAACAGCTAACGTCCACGTCAACAAATATCTGATCATGCAAGGTGACCGGCCAGCCGTGTTACATGCAATATGGAAATCCAAGTATTGGACAAACCAAAGAACATCAACCAAGTCAATACAACAAGACGTCGTGATGGATGTGAAGAGGAAAGGGATAGAAATTAGCATTGGAAAAGTCCTAACTCCTTCGGAAAAAAGTTCAGAGAGAGAGATAGAGAAAAAGATAGAGATGATTTTGAGGGTTCAAAAGCGAAGTTTCACATGCAATAGGAATTTTTCCATGAGTTTGGTATGCAACTCGTTGAGCCATCTCTCTCGTTCTCTCGTTTGAGTGGACGGGCAAACGGGGGGGTGGTGGGTTCGTGACACGGACATGTTCGGGGTCCTCATTCGTTTTGGTAATAAGGTCTCGCGGACCGTGAGAGAGACCCCCCCCTTGGGGTCCGCAACATTGAAAAGACTGAGATGCGCCGAGTCCGAAGGAATTTCTTCCTAAAAAACATCATGATAAAGATGAATTCTATCCCGATAAGAGATCAAATTTAAGGACTCGGATCTTGCTTTTCTCCGGCCAACATCCTCCACTTTTATAAATAGTGACGTTCACAATTTGTGACCTACCAACTAAAGATATGATTAGAGGAACTTCCTTCAATAGCTAATGGATAAAAATAACCCATTTTGTATTAGGTTAATCAAAACTCTGGATTGCAAATATCATGATCATATCAATGGGTAGATTGTATCAGTTACCAGCTCTACGTTACCCTAAAGATTATAATAAATCTAAAAATGTTATGTTCGCCAATAAATGATCTCTTCTACTTCAATAATAATGTCTAAATCGTTATGTAATATGTCGCTTCTCTAAGTTCAAAGTATTTGCAACGTTATTTATGCCTCTCTTTTTCATTTTGATGTGTACTTATAATTAAGACTTTTATAAAAAGCAATTATTAAGACTTTGGACATATTTCTATTTATTCTTGTCATGCATAACATTCATTTATTTTGTAAAGGTTGCTAATTAATTTTTCTAATTGCAACTTCATAGAGTAATCATGCTTTATATTCGTTTCTAGATATTTTTCAAATGCGCGCTTCAATTTTTCCTATCCGGGAACTCGCCCCGGATCTCGACAGGGAGCAAAAAATTGTTGCATTAGTTTACGCATGCTATTAGGTTCAATTCATCTACATTACAAGTTTGGCGAAACAATTCATGGAATCTCTAATGCAACACGTTCTAAGCCTGTAATTAACATTGCGGATGGCATAAAAAGAATTCGGCTGATTCCAATCACTATGCAGCTCGTGCAAAAACTGTTTTATGTCATTTTCAATCATTACCCTCAATTTTCCAAGGTAATTTGCATGTCACCTTGTTTGTATTATTGGAATTTAGCAACCAAACATCAAATTATGAAATTGCAAAGTCACTATTTCGATAAGGAAAATCAATTATTCTCGTATGTTGAGAAGATTAGATAATCAATAAAGAGCCGTAGGATCCAATAAATGAAGGACCTAATACTGTAAAAAAAAAAAAAAAAAAAAATCAAACTTTGGTATAATTTCAATTTTGTTGCGAATTTTGTTTTGTCTTAAAAAAATCCCCAAACCTACCCGCACGTCCGAAAAGCACTACTAATTTTTTTCAAAACTATTAGCATCGGGATCATTTAAAGGTTCATTATCAAATATTGCTTCGTCATTAAACCTTGATTATCATATAGAACAACAACAGACACCCAATGTTGGTAATTTCTAAAAAAAAAAAAAAAAAAGTGGTGGTTTTGGGACGGGTAGGTGGATTCGGAATTAGAATAAAAGTTGGAAAATTTTTACTAGATAAAAAGTGTTTTCGGGTAAAATTGAAATTAAACCTAAAATTAGAAAGTTTTTGGGAGAGTCAAACGTCGGGGAGTCTCAGGTTCCTTTCGGCTAACGCGTCGAGAACCGACCTGAGGTCAATTCGTCCGCGGTCGGAAACTCAGCAGTGGCCTGTAACACCATTTCGGCTGGAGTCAATCGCAACAAAATAATTTGTGGCCAGAAAATAACGGTAGTGGTAGTTGTAAAAATAATAGAAAAATGGGAAAATGGAAAAAGCTAAAAGCTCCTTTATGGCCAAAAAAAGAAATTTGGAAAGCTTGGACTGAAATGGAGCAGTTCCATGCGAGGTCGACCCCACCACCCCAGTTGTCGATGTCAGCCTGACCTTCTTTTGTCACTTGTTCCGATGGCGAGAATTTGAGATGGTGTTGCTTTGTTTTATATGCACATGGGTAAAATCATTCACTAGCGATCTTTTGGGAAAAATATCTATGCCATTTAAAGAGAAAATTATTTTAAAAAATTTAAATTTATTATATTTTTACCAATTCAATTTTCAAATTTTTTAATTAGGACAATTGAGTTATAAATCTTTTTACGTTTCTTGCCAATTAAGTCCATCTAGTTAATTTTGACCATGATTCTTGCGTGGACACGTCTTTACGTGAATACGGCCAAATCTTGATGTAAATAATTTTTAATTATAATTTAACAATTTTTAAAATTTTCTATATTTTTATTTTCTTTTTCTTTTTCTTTTCCCCTTCCTTTACTGGTCGTTAGGCATCGATGGTGGATGACCGACCAAAGGCAACTATTGGTGAGGGTCGCCCACACTGGGATTTGGTGGGGGTGACCTCGTTAGTAAACCTTGGGCAAGGGTCACCCTCACTAAAGGCTAATGAGGGCCGATTTCGCTGGCCTCTGGAGAGGCTCGACCTTGTTGGATTTGGGCAAGGCCAAGCAAGAGGGAATCGCATCCAGGGATGGCTCTGTAACCCTCACCAACCACAATAAAAAAATAATAATAATAAGAGAAAAAATTAATAAATTAATAAAAATTCCGAAAAAATTAAAAAAGAAATTGTCCACATTAACATTGATCATGCTATGTAGGATAGCCACCGTCCACATCAACAACATCCACATCAACAATTTCTACCCAAAATTGGCCAAATAAACTCAATTGGTAAAATGTGAAAAGTTTAGGTCTTACTTGGTACGGTTAAAAAGTTTGGAATTGAATCAGCAAAAAATGTAATATGTTTAGAACTTTTTGGATCATTTTCCTATCATTTAAGCTTTTGAAATCTGATACAACATTTAAATTCAAATGAACATATAATTATTGATTGGTTGACGACCTAATCCTATTTCCTTCTAACTATTTTTTAAAAATACCTTCGTTTCTAGTTTTTTAGCCATATTTCCCCTAAACTGATTCAAAGATAATTGCCTCGAAAATAATTTATGATCTTAGATAGGCCACTCGGAGTAGTATAGCCAAAATCAACTTGGACCCAAGTATAGTAAATGTTTTTTTCCCTAACAATGCAGGGATATCAGTGCAAAAATATGCTATTTGGAGCAAATGAATTATCCCACATTCTCATGAACTGATCAAGTCCATGTCTTTCAGCTCGTGCACGTGGGCTCGATCTAAAACATTTGCACAAAGTTGATGAATTTGAACATATGACCTCCGACTTATGACTGGTCGAGATGTCCTGATGCTCAGACCACTCATGTCAGATCAACACAAAATGGCACATAAATAATGTTTATCATCTCAAAATTCTTTTATGGATATAAAGAAGATAATAGCTGGTACCACTCCCTCTAAAGTCGCGGAGAACTTTCTCATGATCCTTTAAGGTATATTTATTATTTTAGGAAAAGCCAAGAAACACTTTTTTGACTTCTTATAAGTGAACACAAATGCTCTTATAAACACAAAAGTTCTTCCCAGCCACTCTCTTTTTACCCGAAAAGGAACAGTGGTGTTCTAGTGCCTTCCGATTTCCTATGCATTCACTTCGAATTTTAAACTATAAGCAAAAAGAAAATCTCTTTTTGCATCTCTGGTTTTCCTCCATCTTTTGTGCCTCCTTTCCTTCGTATAATAACGTGACGTAAAGAAGGATCCAGAACGAGAGGGAAAAAAAAGTACTCTCGAGTACTCGGTCGATCATATTAGTAGCAATAATACCATTTAGTTTGTCTCGTATGAGTAAGTGGGGCATGCAGACTTTGATTATGAGCTTGGCGACGCGCGGGCAGGTTAGGACCGTCGGTGCACGGGCAAAAGAAAATTATAATCGCGCACATTTTAAGCTAATATTTACGTACTAAACATTGTGTCCCATGAATCGAGCTCCGGTTGGGATAAATCGTGTTGGTTTTTTTTTTTTGTCCACGTGGACCCAAGAGCGGTTTTTCTCGTTGCAACGTGGACGCCTTGTCTGAACCGTATAGTACCGGACGTTTCCGTTACTTCTGTTTACTCCCTCTCTCTTGTTTGGTCGGAATACTCTCGCATCAAAACTTAAAATTTGCCTCTCTCTCTCTTCTCCAGGAAGTCATGGACGTATGCGGATAACAGTGCCCGTAACATCATTACACCGAGTGGCGTACGCACTCAAGAAAAGGGAAAAATATATTGAGCAAATCGATCTTGCATTATATATATATATGCGAAATTCGTATCAATCCTACATGAGAAATAAAAAAGTTCGTTAGATGGTAATTAATTTTATCTGTTGATAATATCATATGATAAGATGTTAAACGAGAAAGTTCGGATAATTGATTTTATCTATCAATAATATCATATGATAATACGATTTGACATTTCATAGGTCAATTCGGTTTGTAAAAAAAAATCTCTCTTTTCTCTTGCACTAATCAGTCCCGAACCCGACGACCTTTTTGCACCAGACACTCTGTTTCCCTCTCTCTTCCTCTCTCCCTCTCTCTCTCTCTCTCTCTCTCTCTCTCTCGATCTTTTCCCGCCTATATAAATCCGCTTTGCATGTCCGCTCGAACAAGAAACTTGCCAAAGTCTCTCTTCTCAGTCTCCGCCACTTTACCTCCGCTAAAGCAGGAGGCAAAGCTGCCGATATAGCTCGATCCTCGATCCTCCATTTCTCCGTCGAGGCGGCATCGATAAAGCGCGCTTGGCCCATGGCGATGAAGCTATCCATGCGGCCGGTGCGGCCATGCACAGTGGCCAACCTTCAGGAGCGGCACCGGGCCCCCCGGTGCTGCACCCTCGCCCAACCCGCCACGGATTTGCCCGTCAAGAGCCTGAAATCGGATTCTCACCATTACCAGGCAACCAAGATCTCCTCCCACTTCCTCGACCCCGTGCTGGACCAGGCCACTCCCGTGCCCCGGCCCGCGAGGCTGGGGAACAGGTGGATGGAGTACCAGGGCGTCCGGAACTGGGACGGCCTCCTCGACCCGCTCGACGACAACCTGCGGTGCGAGATCCTCCGGTACGGCGGCTTCGTCGACGCCGCGTACAAGGCGTTCGACTTCGACCCTTCCTCTCCCACCTACGCCACGCGCCGCTTCTCCAAGAGCTCGCTGTTCGAGCGGTGCGGGTTGCCAGGCACCGGGTACCGTATAACCAGGAACCTGACGGCGAGCTCGGGGATTCAGCTGCCGCGCTGGGCCGAGCGGGCGCCCAGCTGGATGTCCACTCGGTCGAGCTGGATCGGGTACGTCGCGGTGTGCCAGGACAAGGACGAGATCGCCCGGCTGGGGCGGAGGGACATTGTGATAGCCTACCGGGGGACGGCGACGTGCCTCGAGTGGCTCGAGAACCTGCGCGCCACGCTCTCCCACGTCCCCGCCTCGGGCCCCGCCGACGCGGGCGCGTGCCCGCCGGTGGACGCGCCCATGGTGGAGAGCGGGTTCCTGAGCTTGTACACGTCCCGCGCCGCGACTTGCCCGAGCCTGCAGGAGATGGTGCGCGAGGAGATCGCGCGGCTCCTACGGACCTACGGCGACGAGCCGCTCAGCCTGACCATCACCGGCCACAGCCTGGGCGCGGCCCTGGCGACGCTCACCGCGTACGACGTGAAGACGGCCTTCGGGCCGGCGGCGCCGCTCGTCACCGTCATCTCCTTCGGCGGCCCGCGGGTGGGGAACCAGAGCTTCCGGTGCTGCCTCGAGGAGCAAGGGACCAAGGTCCTGCGCATCGTCAACTCGGACGACCTGATAACCAAAGTACCTGGGTTCGTCATCGACGGGGCCGACGGCGACGACGTGGCCAGCGACCGGGACGTCCCCGTGGTGGGCCTGCCGAGCTGGATCCAGCGGCGCGTGGCGGACACACAGTGGGTGTACGCCGAGGTGGGGAAGGAGCTCCGGCTCAGCAGCAGGGACTCCCCCTACCTCAGCGGGATCAACGTCGCCACGTGTCACGACCTCAAGACCTACCTGCACCTGGTGAACGGCTTCGTCAGCTCGAACTGCCCGTTCCGAGCCACCGCGGAGAGGGTGCTCGGCGGCCGCCGTTCTCGGGCGGAGAAAGTCGGGGCGTAACCGTGAATCCGACGGCTTCTCCGGCGAAGGGCGGGCCGGCGATGGCTGCGTTTGTAAATAGGCGGCGCCCCCGGGGGGAAAAGGCGTGGATCGGCAATTTCTAAGGATCGTGCCCCGAAATGGAAAATCACATTGGATTTCCATAGTTGGAGATCGCACGGACCAGTGGATGAACCCACATTGCTTGTCCCGCCCCCTTTTTTAAGTCAACTTACATGTAATTATCTGAAAATAGAATTTGATTAGTTTTTTATATCGTTATTTCACGAAAAATATATATATATCGAATTTAAATATGCGGACTTCAAGTTTCTCTATTATCTATTATCCAGAAACCTTAATGCGGTAATGCAAAACACCGGCCAAAAAGGTAGTTTTCCAAAAATTCGATAACTTGTATGTGTTACTTGATAATTCGCGTGTTTTACAATATCGAGGAGTGCTATTTTTGGGGAAACCCTAAAAAAGCATATGAAATATACGTTGCCGATCGGTTTAGTAAACTTTTACCAGGGCGACCTGAGAAGAAGCGTATAAATGGTAATGGAGTTTCCTTTTCTGTCGTCTTGCGTTTAAGCCTTGCTCAAAACATTCCAAGGGTGATGTGCCTTTAAAATCGTTATATAAGAGATGTCAAAAATGAAAAATACTAGCGCAGCTTTTATCGAATAAGCTGGCATTCTTATAGAGAAAAGGTCCAACCTTGTGTTAAATCAATTTTAAACCAAACTAGAAAGTGCTTCTCTTCAATTTCGCGCGTATTTTAAGGTTTGAGGCGTTGAAAGTTGGTATTTATATGATTCTAAGGCTTGAGGTGCTTCCATATTTTTTAAATGCTATATATACTAATAGTGCAACATCTCATTCGCTACGTGGGAAACGAACTCACCCATAATTTCCCTTGGGTCACAACATTTATTAAAATAAAGAGTCAGCATGAAATAATTTGTTAGTCCTAGCATTGCTCAAGAAATCACATCAGAAATTAAAAGCAAAGGTCAAACCAAATATCCGGGGCGGTGGTGGCTGAGGTGATGACTCGCAACACCTAATGCAAATATGTACAATGTCTCGTTCAACCACCCCTAATAAAAACAGAACGGATTGTACGTTTTTGCGTAGGCGACGGATCATGTGCCCCGGTATCATCTAAATTTTTTTGATATTCGAATCCCACTATCTGATTCACATAATTAATAGCTCAGATGGGCTATCTTAAACGGTCTATAGACAGTATAATCCTTGGCAATTCGGTCTTTAGTTCTTTAAAAACCAAAGAAAAAGAAAAAACTTGATTCAGATTATCGTAAATAGCTCCCAGGCCATGAGAACCACTTCATCATGTGGCCGGGGTCAACAAATTCAGGAAACTCGTTCTTCTTTCAGTAAAAGCCTCTTGTCTCACTCGGCACCTTCGCGAGGACACATGGAATTTACCATATTGGTGGACCATCATCTGCAAAATCCACATTGCCCTTAAGCTTATACGTGCTGACGAGCGCCCCCAACCGACTTTGACACGAATGACCTAGGTTGTCAACTCTCGACCGCCCGTCTTCGAACATTCGGCTCACTCGTTTCAAGTCAGATATGTTGCGTAATAATCAGAGGATGAACGAGCATATGAAGCGAGACTACCGCTGTCTCCGTCGTTGGTATTCACATGTGTTGATGGCTAATGCGTGCATATCTGTTGTGAATCACGCTACGAGAACGATCTCGGTGATCAATTTTGACAATCTCCCACCAACCAAGTACGGATGCTGTGATGAGGAAAGAGAGGAAAGAAAAGAAAGGCCGAGTTTGTCTCCTTCTCTTTTCAAGGTGGAGCTGCGCGCGTTCAGGTCTCCGAGTCAAACTCCTCTCGTACTTCGACGTCGCCACTCGCACGCCGTCCAAACCTAACCCTTGTCGGTCATTCATCGAGGGAAAGGACTGCTAATGTGACTCTGATGACAAATCGCAGGGTTCTTGACCACATATGATGATGTTACAGAGATTCTGTCCGGTCGACAGGAATCGTTCTAGGTGTGCCAGATGATCACGTAGACTCTGCCCGCAAACTTACGTGGCAATCAGTCCTTTTTGTTGTGATCGTAAGATATGTCTGCAAAAAAATCTCATCAAGCCTGGCGCTATCAGATAAGAAGGGAGATGTTGTAGTTGTGCATATCTGTGAGAAATTGGCTGATTGATCATCACTTTCATTTCGAAAGGTGATGTCCGGCGCATGTCAGAAGTTCAGGTGCAAAGGTAACTTCTTTAGTTAATTTCAACTGGGAATGTCAATTGGCTCCCCATTCAGGAACTCTCATCACAAGGGCATCAGTGCGCGAGGTGTGACTATAAAGGCAAACCCGTCTCAAGGATAAGCAGATAAGAGTTTTCTCTGTGCGAGAACTTGGCGGAAACATTGTCTTAGAGACATTCACCGGCGGGCAGCTTAGGAATCACGTCGTAACTGAACCAACATGGTGGGCTTTCAATATGGTTGATTAGGGTAGCTCGATGGACTACTCTCGTCAGGCAATTAGGGTTTATCTTCTAGGGAGTACGTCCGTTGACCAGTGGACAGTGACCGTATCAAAATATCCCGTTTTCTTATGCATAAGATGACAGTGCCAAAGAGCAACTAGAGGTTCAGCTTCATTCTCGGCAAACTGTCGTGCTCGCACGTCAGTCACTTACTCTTATATCTGCCACAATCTGTTCGGCTAATCACAAACGTCATCATCATTGTTGTTATTATAATGAAAGATACAATTTACAATGTTGGTACGCCTAGTAACCATGATTGTTGTCAAGATTTCTGCAATTAGGTATAGACTATTTGGCATTTTTGGGTCCATGCAATGTCGTTCTAACTAGCCCATCCCCCCCAAAAAAATGCAGTTCCATTTTAGAGCCTATTAATTAATAATGGAAGTAGGTACTATCGTGTGTGTCGGTGTCTATAGATAAAAATATATCAATCCCTTCTCCTGAAAAGACATCTTGCAAAATGCACATAGTCCTTTAAGTTTAGAGGTCCTAGTGTACTTGTATCGTTGTACTAGTGTGTTTGTGCTATTACATTATTACTCTTGACTCATCCGCCTGTATAAGGGTAACCACTATAAGAAGTTGAAATATGAGACGAGCATTCCGAAAACCCTCTCTTCTCTCTGCTATTATCCCATGGCCTTCTAAACACTTTTCTTCTTCCTCAAAGTCTGATGTTATTAAAAGCTTACAGTTAAATTATTAGTTTGATACGATAAGCTAGATTTGTGAGTAGCTCTTCACTTGCCACTTTGTAGATCCTATGAATATACATGTCAAATAGGTGAGTCGGGTCGAATTTTGGTTAAGTCATAAATGGTCAACCCAAATTGAGCTATTAACTCATTTATAACCTATTTATTCGTAATATAAATTTTTGACCCACACTCGACCCAACCTATATTGCTTAAATACTTTCATATTTAACTAAATATATTAAAACTCATATCCAAATTGAGATGAGAGTGTGAAGTAAGTGAGTACAAATCAAGTGAGGGTGTGAGAAAATAAATAGAAAGTTATGGAGGTAGGTTAAGTTTGAATAAGTTGCAAACCAATTTATGACCCATGTAATACCCACATTGTGTTTAAACCAATATATGACTCATTTACTAAAAATAATTAGTAAATTTATGACCCATTTAACATCTAGTTAAAAAAATGAGTCTATATTGGTCTAGCTGTGAATCAAGAAATTCTTAAGGCCTAAGAGCCTCATGGTATAAATTAATCAATCTTTGGAAAAAAAATCTCCAAAGACTAACAGGCAATCCCTTCGGAAGGCAAAGAGAAGGGTGTATGGAATAGCATACCGGTTTCAATTAACTATTAGTTTGAAGTCTTTCTGAATGATTATTCATACTTGGTAATCTATAAGCTTCTGGGGCAAGTGGCTTATTGTATTCTTCAATTCTCCAAAGTCAGAAATGAGTGATCTTGCAATTATCGTCTTCGAAATCTCAATCAACCTTGTGATTTTTTCTCCTCCCGTCATTATTGTAAAGGTCATTGGTCGGTGGCCTTAGAAAAGGGCCAACGGAATGTTGAGAGCCGATTTTCTAAGTTGGACCGTGCAACTTGCATTGGCCAAGAATTTCAAAAACAATTTCCACCTGGAAATTAAAAAAAATGAAAAAAAGAAGTAGAGAAAACATAAAGTTTGATTGAAATATGAAGTGGGAATAATACCTACCCGGTCCCCACCCGATGGCGAATTCTAATGGGGCATCGGTAAACCCCCCAATCATTCCGAACCATTTGGATCCAAATCGGGTCGTTTTCAGTACGTTTCTTGAAATCCACGAACCGTCCAAAAGCTGCTCCCTGCATGAAAGCAAAGGGAATTGCGGCTCACCGAAAAAAGAAGAAGAAGAAGAAGAAGAAAACCCTAAAATTACATAAATAATCAAATATATATTAATAAAATAGAAGAATCGATGACCCGAGGAGTCATCTCAGTCCCTACCAAACTTCCAAGACTTCCCAAGTTGGAATGATCAGACGCTTCTCAAAAGCCAACGTCAAAGATCATATCTTTCGATGACAATTTCGTATTTAATTGAGGACACACTGTAGAAGAAGGTGGCATAAGAAAGGGACATTGGAACAAGAAAAAACCAATTGTCGGCTGCCATGGGATAAATAAAAAATTCAAGAGTCATATCGTACATTGGACCAAAATTTAATCCCACTACGAAGAAGAGTCGATGAGTTATTATACCTAAAAAAAGTTGACTCGCTTCTATTTAGCCAATTTGAGGCCTTGAATGTTTCTAGTATCTTGCTTCTCAGGAAGCAGTTCTCGAATGCCGACCCCAGTTGAACCGACGTCTTCTGGTGACTGGATGGTGTGAACATCGCGCAAACAAGGATGGGTTTTGTATCGGAATATATTTCAAGGTTGGCGCTTCGATGTTTTGATGCTTGGGGGAGGTTCAAGAAATTGCGTCCTGTTAGAAAGAGAGAGCCGTGCCGGACGTATGAAGCCAACATGACTCATGCTAAAGTACATCACGAAAACTTCAAAGCTTTGACATCTATATAACTTCACCAGAGCTATAATTGACCTCCCGTTGTCTTTTCCACCACGCCACTTCACTAGGGTTGAAATGGACCTCCTATTCTCTTTCCCCCAACGCAAGACACGCAAACTTTTCATTCGAATTTAAATTAATGGAGCATTTGTTTCTCTGAAATTTCTTAATAAAGGAAAATATTTTCTATATTTTCAAGAAAAACGGTTAGTTTTAAATTGTTTTGTGGTTCAAGAAAAGTGATTTTCTTCTTACTCGGAAGGGGAAGTCGTTTTTCTTCAATCTAAATTTATTGTTTTCAATCCATGAAAAGCGTTTTCTGTAAATCAATCACTTTTCCGTTATCCAAATATCGAAGAGTCGGAAAATAACTTTTCAAAAATAATCTTTTTTTTTCAAATAAACGGTCGGTTGCATGAATATAAAAAATAGTAGGAGAGAGCTAATCTTCCAAGGATCCCTCCGGTCAACATCTCTGCTCCAAAATTCTGGCCGTTTAAATACACATCGACGTGTGAACAGACTGAGCGGTCAAATCTTGTAGCGCATGTTGTAGGGTTGGTCAATGCCGCCAGTGGAAGGGTCACATCCAGGGATAGGTCCCTTTTGAAAATGCTTGATTGGTTGAGTAAAGAAGCCATTGGTCCCTTCTTCGATAATCCAATAATTATTGGTTTTTTTTTTCCTTATTTCTTATTTTGTGAGAGATTTTACGTGCAATAAGGCATGTATATAGCTGGATTTTAACTTAGATTGACCACACATTTGAATTTTCAAGGTTGGCTATTCAAGATTAGGTTATCGGGAAGTAATTTCATTTGACTATATGTTTATAGTAGATCTATCAAGATAGATCATAAACTCACTTTTTAACTTATATTTAATGGATTGAGTTGTTCTATGGATTAGTTATATTTAAGAAATGGGTCATAAATAGGTTTAGATAAATCTCAAAATAACATGAATATTAAAAGGATTCACAACTTACTTACACCCAACCAATCTCAACAATTCTTTCTCACCATCACTCGGTCTTGAGCAAAACTAAATATTAATATGAGTATTAAATTATTTTTGAAAAAAAAAAATTAGAATTAAATTGGCTAAATTTAAAAATTTAGGACCGAACCAATTGTCGCACAATAAAATGAGGATTTTTTGGATAATTTTCCAAAAAATATTATTTTTTCCCCTAAAATTATGATTTCCCGATATCTAATTTACAAATTTAAGCTTACCATCAACGTAGGATTTACTATTTAACTTAGAGAATCAAGAGTAGAAATTATGAAAGCCATAGTTATGCTGTTAATCGTGGTGGAATACCTCGGGATATTAAACATGATGCTACTATAAATTGTTTTATGTTGATATGAATAAGCGAGTATATGCACTAAGACGCGAGAGTAGAATTGGATGTTTCGAGCCACATTGTTTGCTTGATATGATGAACTGGTTATGTAAGTATGCTCTTCACTTATCACTTTGTGGATCCTGTAGGTTGGAAAATTTCTGAAATGTAAAGGTTTTATGGGATAGATTTATGGTTTCTAGACACTAAAAGGTAGTCCCTTGTTTAAAGCCAAAAGGCCTTGGTTGTGGGATAACATACTTGTCTCAGAGCAATCTTGAGCATGCATCTTCCCATATCAGCCTGGTGTATTTAGAATTTTACTCTCATAGTGCTCCCAACAAGACTTAAATCAAGATAGCAAGAAGAAAAGTAAACTCCCTTATCATCTAAATCAACACCTCGTCGGTTTATAGAACTTTGACTTTGCTATCACCAATTAACAATATATTTTCATCATAATTTTGCTTTGGCTGTGTAAAAGAAGTATAGTACTCCTGCATATTTAAGGTATACTCAGTAGACACTTATAAAAAGGCAAAAAAGAAGCGTTAAAGGAAGCCTTAAGAGATTCTTTGCGCCGATATCATGTTAAATAATTCAATCCAAAAGTTTGATCATCTAGAAAATGACACTTCATGTCTAACCAAAGAAAAGATAGGGAAAGAAAGATATCAAACATAGGCTTTTAAAGATATCTTTTATTGAAGCTAGAATGGACCGGCACTATGAGATTAGAAAAATGGACTCATCTTGTAGCTAGGTTTAGATATTTTCTAATATTTTTGGGTTTCCCAGCCGTCATAGAAACATAAGATATGAGAAATCTTAACACTTCAAGACAACACTAGCTAGTGCACTTGCTTTCGGATGTGTTAGTACCTATATTTTGGGATGCAATGAGCAGGGGGAAAAATAAAATATTTTCAATACAAATTTTATTAGTAATTAATCATTATTGGAGCATCGATCGATCGACTTTCAAAGGTTCATCTTATTAATGCAGCTAATCTTAAATGAAATCTTACTCGATGAACATGAACATGACAGTTTATGTGGCATGTATCCGCATGAGTTAATCAAGTTGAAGCTTGAAGGTTCGGGTTCACATATCCTAATTGGACTGCTATTACGTTCCCTGCCAATGTAAAAAGATTTGCACATATTTGCATTTGAGCGGGTGACAAGTGTATTTAGAGATAGTTATGTATAAGAATTCACTCACATCTCACCTACCCAACAAGGATTGTGTAAAAGAAACTTTTGCACCGACAATGCACCTAATCGAAATCCATCTTAATATCCTATTGGATGGGAAAAATAGGGAAGAGGCGGTTTATTTAACCTATTTGTTGCACCAAAAAAAATCTATGTAAGGACAAAAGCCCAGATGAAATATCTACCTAGGACATAATGAGCCCATTTCCTTGTATATATCGACACCATTTATGAGCCATGGCCCGCAGTTTTCTGGCCCAAATCAAATCGACCATATGCACTATATTTGTGCATGTATAAGGGTTTGCGTGGTCCCTTACCACGCTGATTGACAAAAGTTGGATGGCTAGGCCAGAGCAGACGATACTTCGCGATGAGACGCACGAATGTCTTGGCATCATCAAATATAGAACACACGGTGATTTAAGATATCGGAGAGGTCCTCAAAATACAACTCCAGCGGAAATTTGTGCACCAGCGATTATCATTTTGGAATACAAATTGGTGACATTCACTCGCGTCGCATCCCTATGTCTACCGTGCTACTACGCCAAGTTGTTAGGGGTTGAAAATTGAGAGGGAAAAGTCAGCTCTTCATCTAAGTATATTCATGTTTTTTTCTGAAAAATTCATGTGGTTTTGATTTGTCAAATAAAAGAAAAAAAGAACCCTTTTATTTTTACAAATTTTCTAGCACGTCCCGCTGACATAGCTGTTGGAGGACGCCAGAGTATAATGCCGATAGAATATGTAGATGCCACATGGAGATGGGTGGAAAGAAATCTAACCAATGTAGATAAAGTTGGAGATGATTTGAATATCCCATTAGAAGTTTTAATTTAAGGTTAAACTACAACGTCATCCTAGAGTCACTTCAGCTGAATTTCACCTAATTTGGCATTGGAGGAACTTGATTAGAAAATGTGTAAAGCTAGAAGGATTTGGTTTGACAAGTTAAAAGTATAGCGATATACTTGGAAAAGGTGGTGAAAATATAATGACAAAAAGATGGTCAAAATGGAGGGGGCACAATAGAAAGTAGGAGAAAAAAAAAAGGGGATCTTTATTGCTAATTGGCCTTGAACAAAAATGTATAATCCATGAATATAATTATTAAGCAAATATTTTAAAAGTAAGAGATAATATTTAGAAAAAAAAAATTGAGGATACTTTCTCTTTATCCATTTTTCCAAGTTTGAACTCAATAAGTAACAAGTTGGGACAAGACAAATTTAATAAGTTAAGATACAACAGTTGTTGTGAGTTATGCAACAAAATTATTTCACGTATTTTTCCACTCGACAATTATAGAGGCAAGCCAAATGGTTATGTTTTACCAAATTTTGCCTCCTCTTCTCAATGTTCCACATACGTCTCTTTCATTTCATCATCTTCTCTTCTCATACTTAGCATTCCGACCTTCACAATTGAGCATGCCACCAACAGCACAACATCTCAATCGATCACGAAACTCCTTTGATCGAAAGTCTTGGGAAGCTTGTTTTCCGGACAATAAAACGCAAAATTATGGATAATACGAGATGTCAGTGCAATGCAAGGATCAAAATGTATAATGAAATGGTGAGAACATTATGAATGAAAAAGTGTGTTAGCGATATGCACGGTATCGACCCAAAATAGCAAATGCAAAATGATTCTCCCTAATTAAGTCAATGGACGAAAGAGAAAATATGCGTTCACATCCAAAGTAGTAGGACGTCGGTACTATGATCGTGATTGAAGTGTAATAAGCGCAAAAGAAAGAAAAGCACCTGGCTTTCCTTGCCCATCAGAATATGTCAACGTCAATTTCCTTCTTTCCTTCATGGTGGGCGGGAAAATTCACGCAAGTGCTTCTTTAACGAACCCTAGTGATTGTTCTTGCATGACGTGAAAAAAAAGGTATGCAATCCAATCAATCTTGTCGCCGTTTACTTTGACTTGACCTGTTATTCTCTGTACTCTATTCCGTCACGACAGAAAGCAGAAGGGAAAAAAGAATCCAAACGCATTCTGAGCATCGAGTCCAGTTCACGGGGTCGATCCAAGAGCCATATTCTATGAAACAACATCATGGAAGACTCTGAAGAAAGTGCCAAGTCTTCGGGAGATGATGAGATTCGAACACCACCTAGATAACCTCGTACGTTTCCCTCGCATGTCGGGATCACGAGGTAACTAGTCAAATGATGAGACGTAATAGCGTGGGATGCAACTTAGGTGCAAGTTTTCAAATTCTTTTGGTTTAGGTCAAGTAAGGGTTCCGATTTTACTTCACAAAATTCAATAAAATTGCCAAAATAGATCTAACAGTCCCAATGACTTAGTTCTGTATTCTGATCGTGGCGATAGACAATGAGTTAATTCTCTCAGATGATTCATAAAATTGAAATGATACGTAATTTGAACACAAAAGATGTGATTAAAATGCCACGAACAATATATGGAGGACATCATTTCGACATGTTTGACTTCAATAAGCTATTGCTATAACATGCTTAATATGCTTAACTGATAATGACGTAATTATACAAAATCGACACTCATTATCATTGCACCTATGCCAAAGTCAATTTAAGAGTCGAAGTGAATTGGTTTCATATTCCGATCATGACGATAGACAATGAATTAAGTCTCTCGGGTGATTCATAAAATTGAGACAATACGTAACTTGAACGCAAAAGATGTCATTAGGATGCCACGAAGAATATATGAAGGACATCATTTCAGCATGTTTAACTTAAATAAGCTATCACTAGAACATTCTTAACTATTAATGATGTAATTATACCAAATCAACTCTCATTATCACACATACATCAAAGTGGACTTAAGAGTCAAAGTGACTTGGTTTTATATTCTGATCATGACAATGGGCAATGGGTTAACCCTCTCAAATGATTCATAAAATTGAGATGATACGTAGCTTGTACGCAAATGATGCAATTAGGATGCCACAAAGAATATATGAAGGATCACCATTTTGGCATGTTTAACTTTTGAATAAGCTATCACTGTAACATGCTTAACTGATAATGATGTAATTATACCGAATCGACACTCATTATCACACATACGCCAAAATCAATTTAAGAGTTGCAATGACTTAGTTTTATGTTTCAATCATGAGGATAGGCAATGAATTCTCTCTCACGTGATTCATAAATCGAGATGATACTTTTTTTTTTGGTCGGTAATCGAGATGATACTTAGCTTGCATGCAAGTGATGCAATTAGAATGCGACAAAGAATATATGAAGGATTGCCATTTCAGCATGATTTACTCGAATAAGCTGTACTATAACATGCTTAACTAACAATGATGTAATTATACCAAATCCACACTCATTATCACAGGTACATCAAAGTTGATTTAAGAGTCACAAAGACTTGATTTTATATTTCGATCACAACAATGGATAATGAATCAACTCTCTAAGATGATTTATAAAATTGTGATGGCATGTAGCTTGCACGCCAATGATGCAATTAGAATCCTAGGATATACGTAGGATCACCATTTCGGCATGTTTAACTTGAATAAGCTATCACTACAACATGCTTAACAAAAAATGATGTAATTATACTGAATTGACACTCATTATTACACATACGCCAAAGTCAATTTAAGAGTCGCATTGACTTAGTTTTATGTTCTAATCATGTGGATAGGCAATGAACTAATACTCTCATGTGATTCATCAAATTGAAATGACACATGGCTTACACGCAAATGATACAATTAGAATGGCACAAAGAATATATGAAGGATCGCCATTTCGGCATTTTTAAATTGAATAAGCTATCATTACAACATGTTTACCAATAATAACGTAATTATACCAAACGACACTCGTTATCACATGTAAGCCAAAGGCGATTTAAAAATCGCGGTGATTTGGTTTTATATCCCAATCATGACTATAGGCAATGAATTAACTTTCTCAAATAATTCATAAAATTGAGATGACAAGTAGCTTGCATGCAAATGATCCAATTAGAATGCAACCAAGAATATTTGAAGGGTCATTCTGGCATGTATAACTTGAATATGCTATTGCTACAACAGGCTTAATTAGGGAAAAGTGTCAAAAAAGTCCTAAACCTTTTGTCTTTGTGCCGATTTAATCCTAAATATTTTTACGTTGTGCCAATTTAGTCATTTCCGACCAATTTTGGCCGGATTTTGCTGACTGGATACCGGCCGGCTGACGTGGCCTGATCGGCGCTAACGTGGATAATTTTTAATAATATTTTAATATTTTTAATTTTTTTTTCTTTTTTTCTTTTTGCTTTTTATTTTTATTTTTTTTTTCTCTTCTCCTCTTCTTCCTCAATCGGTCGCCGGACCTCGGCCGGCCGGCCGAGGGTGACGGCTCGCGAGGTCAAGGTCGACCTCGTCGGCCACCTCGCTCGCACTAGGCGGCGAGGCTCACCCTCGTTGGATTTGGCGAGGGTCGAGCCTCACCCATGGCTAGCGAGGGCGAGCCCCACCAGCTCGACGTGAGGAGGCGGCCTCGAGCTAGCCTCACGCCGGGCCACTAGAAGCTTCCGACCAGACAACAAGCTTCACATGCCGTCTCTCTCTTTCTCTCTCTCTCTAGCGTGACCGTCGACATTCACTCTGCTTCGCGATCCTCTCGTTCTTTGCGTCCCTTGCGTCTCCGACGATGCGAGACGCTTCATCTCGATCGACTACGAAGTGATCCTTCCTCGATCGGAGGAACCCACACAGTCCACGCGATTCCGAGTCCGGCGAGTAGTGTGCCCGCACGCACTCTCGAGGTGATTCGCATAAGCGCGCTGCCCATAGGGGCCGACATCCCGAATTTCCAATTCTATTTTCAATAAATTGAAACGGGCATTTCATCTGCACGCATATAGTTCTTTTCCCCGAACCGATCACTCATGGGATAACTAGTCTATCGGGTGAAGCCATTAAGAAATTCTAATGCATCGGACTCGAGAATTTGACCAGAAAACGACCTTTCGGCCGAGGTTGATCTCGCAAGGGTCATTACGGCACGATTAAAGATCGATTAGAGACCGAAGATAGGTCGACTCGATAGAGGCATGTGATCGAGTGTGGGTGATTCCACCCGATCACACTATTCTTGTCGGTCGGCACTGAACCGACTTTTCTGTCGATTGGGTCCCCTGTGTCCGTATTTGAAACCTTGAGATTTCCACGACAACCGAGGGTCGCCAATGTGTCAAATGTATGTGTGGCATTGAGAGATTGATCAACCACGGCCGAATGCACGAAAATTTCTAAAAGCTACCCTAGTAGATCGGACACGCTAATATCATGCCGTAATGAAATTAACCGTGAAATTGTGACGAATTAAGAAATTGGAAGTCTTGGGGTGTCACAAACCTTATGAGGATCATGTATTAATTTTATGGATTTTAATTGGGTTCAATTGGAAGAGAATTGATTGGAATTGAGAAATCAAAGTGCGAGATTTTGTGCGTGGAAAATGAAATTGGGCCGGTGAGCCCAAGTTGTGGGAGAAATTGAGATAGTGGGGTATGACATCATCGATGATGTCATGGTGGGCCAATTTGTTGGATTAAAGAAAGAGAAAAAGAAAAAAAAAGTGGTCCCCTCTCTCTTTCTCTCTTCTCCCTCTCCTCACGTGCGACTACCCCCTCTTCTTCTTCTTCTTCTTCTTCTTCTTCTTCAAAAGAAAACGCAGCAACCAAAGACCACCGGACCACCCTCGTCGCTCGCCGTTCGCCGCCGCCGCACGCCGCCGCCACCGCCGCCGTGCGTCCGCGCGCGCGAAGCCCCGCGCCCACTCGCCGTGGCCGCTCGTTGCCTCCACCTCGTCCGCGTGCAGCTGCGTTCCAGCAGCTCGAGCCTTCGCCGGAGCTCCCTCCGGCCACCATTCGGTCCCGCCTTGGCCCGGTTCGACTCCCCAACCTTCCCCCGACCCATCCTCGCCTCAACCCGAGCTTATCTTCTCTTTTTTTTAGCCATGGACAGCAGCTACAAGAAATGGGTATGGCAGCTCGCCCGTTTTGGCCGGCTTCCCGGCCCCGGTTGCTCGGCCCGCCTTGAGGAAAGTCGATCCTCGCGTCGGCCCCGTCGTTTTGGCGTGCTCGGCTCGCTAATCCGGTGAGTTTAGCTCACTAAATCTTGATTAGACGGTTAATAATGCCCTAAGTGTGCTTAGTCTAAGTTAAGTGAGTTTATGTGGGTTGATTAGTTTATTTGATTGAGGATTAGATTAGTGTGTTTAATTAAGTTAAATGGTGTTTAATTTAAAGTTAAGTAGGTTTATTTTTAATATAAGCGACTTGATGTGACATAATGGGTTTTATTTTTGATTTATTTAATTGTTTCGAAATTTTGGAATTTAATAATATATTATATTCCGAAAATCATTAAAATATTATTTATAAAAAAAAAAACTCGAAAAATTATTTTCGACCCCAATTGCTTAGAATTTCGTGCCGATCGTCGCTGCGCACTTAGAATTTGAATTTAATGAATGGATGTGGCGAATGAGTGTCGATTATTATTATTATAAAAAAAAAAAAAACTCGAAAAATTATTTTTGACCTCAATTGCTTAAAATTTCGTGCTGATCGATCGTGCGGTTAGAATTTGAATTTGATAAATGGATGTGGCAAATTGAGTGTTGACTGTGATAAATAGGGTTTTTAGCTATAAAAACCCAAGTGTTGGATTTTGATGCGAAATTTGATTGTTATGGTTTACTATTGAAATTGAAGTATGTGAACGAAATGTGGAATGTCCAGGAAGTCAATAATGATTTGTCGTGTCTTTGGTTGATAGACTCGGGTCGCGATGGTGGCTAGGCCGACCGGACCTCGTATTCTTTGTGGATTGCCGTCGTGTAGTGACGTGGTTCGGATCGCAAATAGAGGCTAGGCCAACTGATCCATGCTCCTTCGGGAATGCCGTCAACGTAGTGACGAAGCCGCGCTCCATGGGGGGAGGCGATGCTCCTTCGAGAATGCCGTCGACGTAGTGATGAAGCCGCGCTCCATGGGGGAGCGTGCCGACATGAGTGTCGAAAGATAGCCGAATGCGGTAGGCTATGCCCTTGTGTGGCGGTAATAATTGTAATGCGTGCCGAGCTGCCGGTTTCTATGAAAGTGTTGGCGTTCCAATTGTTTGAATTATTATTATTACACCGAGTTCATGTGATATAAATTGTGCTAACCTGCGGGAAGGGATTAAGACGAGGTAAGTCGCCGTGGTCTCCACCCGGGTGTATTTTCTTTCTAATAGGGGTTTAGGGGTTGAACTTGCTGAGACATTGTCTCATCCCGGTTTGGGGATTAAAATTTCAGGTCCCCGTGGATGGAGCGGCTAGATAGCTTTGGTTGGCTCGAGGAGTTGCGAGAGGTGAAGTCATAAGGATTGGAGAACGTGTCCGACTTGTAGGTCGTAGGGCGATTTCCTTTTTAAGCCGTCTTTTGTAGACTTTTTGGCTGTAGGCCTTTGTTTGTAATTCTGTTGAATTATGAAAGTGTTATGTTGTGGTTTTGCTTCCTGCTTTTCTATCCCGTATTTCATTGTCAGGGGTTTTTATAAAACGCTTCGCTTGCGCAATAAGAAATGAATGGGGTCGGCGACACTACCTGGGAATGTCGCATTTGCATGACCATGGTGGGATGTTGGCGAGCTCGAGGTTCGGGGCGTGACAGGGGCCGAGCTGCCGATGGTGATGTCCAACAACGCTAGGGGGCCCGTACTGGCTGTGGCCTCAAGCGCGTTCATCGACACGAGCTTCATCCTCAAGAAGAAGGGCCTCAAGCGTGCGGCGTCCGACGGTACTCGCGCAGGTCGGCTTTTTTTCCTCCCCTACGCATTCGTGTTGCTCCGGAATCGCGCCTTGATTCGCAAGTGCGGTGTTGAGGTCGACCTTGACCTCACCGGCCATCACCTCTAGCCGATCGCCGAGGTCCGGTGACCGGATGGAGGAAGAAAAAAAAAAGAAAAAAAGAAAAAAAATTAAAATATTATTAAAAGTTGTCCACATCAACGCCAATCGTGCCACGTCGTCGGCCAGGTCCGGTCGGTAAAATCCGGCCAAAATTGGCCGGAAATGACTAAATCAGCACCATGCAAAAAGGTTTCGGACTAAATTGGCACCAAAAAAAGGTTTTGGACTAAATCGGCACAAAGACAAAAGATTTATGACTTTTTTGGCACTTTTTCCGGCTTAATTGATAATGACATAATTATACCACGACACTCATTATCATCACACATACGCCAAAGTTGATTTAAGAGTTGCAATGACATAGTCTTAGAATCCAATCATGACGATAAGCAATGAATTGTCTCACGTGATCCATGAAATCAAGATGATGCGTAACTTGCGCACAAATGATTTGATTAGAATGCCACAAAGAATATATGAAAGATCGTCGTTTTGGCATGATTTACTCGTATAAGCTGTCACTACAACATGCTTGACTTCTAATGAGGTAATAATGCCAAGTTGACGTGAGGTAATAATGCCCAATTGACATAGATTAGAAGAAGCAGAAGTCCAGATTAGTGGCTTAAGTGAATCGGCGTCTAGCTTTCACATCTGCGATCGCACGTGTTTGTTGAAGTACACACGATGAACTATACTTGGAGAATAAATTGTGTTTCTAGAGGCTTATTTTCACTAATTTTTCTCAATACATTTTCGGTTAAATATTATGTTTTAAAATACATGAATGCTTAGTATAAACTAAATTGAAGAGTTTTGATAATGAATGCCATAAATAATCTAGGGATCTGTTTGTTTCACGAAATAAGAATGATTTGGAAAATATTTTTTAGAAAAAACGATTGGTTATGTTTCTCTATAAAATTAATCGATGAAAAATGTTTCCACCATCCATAACAATCTATGCCTAAACAATTTCACCAATAATAAAAATATTTTTAATTCATTCATTTTAATAAGTGACACAAGCAATCACGTTTTGAAAGTGTTTTCCAGATTATTATTTTTTTATGAAGCAAACACATCCTAAAGGTCTAAATATAAAGGATGGATGTGGATATTGTGCTTACGACAGTTAGTGTAACCACTTTCTCCCTTTCTAACAACTTTTTATATTTTCACATTACCTAAACTTCAATAACGTTATCATGTGTAAAAACTATGACTCACGTTTGGTGCAAAAAAAAAAATGGTCATGGACCAAAATCAACGAATAATTAAAATTGACCTTAATTTTTCGAAAATTGAGGTTTAATTTGTGAAAAATCATCAAACTTGAGGATCCTAATCTGATCTTCTTCTCGCGTTGAAATCATCCATATGAGGTTTAGAGGCACTATATAATACAGTATGTATTACCTATATGAGATATTGCATTGACAACATTAAATTGAGGTTTAATAGTTAATATACTTTATTATACTCCAAAAAAAAAAAAAAAAAAAAAAAAAGCCCACATGGCGACCATACGTGCAAAATCAAGTGCTTTGTGAGAAGCAAATGTTTATATACACATGAAAAAAAAAAAAAATTCTTGCAACTCCACATGTCAGTGCCTATATGTAATTGGGTGGTCCCAAGAGCACCCAACTTTTCGCTACTTTTTATGGTCGAAAAACTTTTTGCCACTTCAAAAGATAAAGATTGGAGCATTTTGGGGGTCTAGTAAGAAGTTCACTATATATTGCTTCAATACGTATTATTTTTCTCTCCCTAAAAAAAGGATATAAACTCAAAAATATCATTTGAGCGATAAAGATAAATGTCTTTTTGAAACATGAATTTTTGCATTTTAACCTAATGTGCAAAGCAAAGCGCAAAGTTTGCAATGTTTGTGTATTCATTTCGTCATCTCCAGGATCTCGAATGCTGATAGTTGTTCTGCATGCGAATGATCAAAAAAATTAATATGTCGTCGAATGACACGTTGAATATTCGTGAAGAAGGTAACATGAAATGATTATTAATTTTTTATGTCGAAATAGGAGGAAAGGACAATAGTTGTTTTTTTATGAGTTCGGAAAAGGACAAAATAGAAAAAGGGAAGAAAGGCAATCATTACCCATTTATATGCCTCCAACTTTTTCCCTTTCTTTCAACCAACCCATTACAGCCTAGGGCAACAGACGGTATACTGATTGGTCAGAATATGTCCATTGCTCGACCGTCCCTTCCACCAATGTTTGCGCACAATCATCCGATGCACACAAATTGGAATTAAAAGCATATATAAGAACAAATATTGATATCCTCCCTAACATTTTTTTCTTTTTGATGCTCCCCTATTGTTTCAAGCTTCAAAATTGCCGCAAATATTCATTCGCGTTCTTTTTGTCATGCCACACATTTTCGATATGAAATATAAAACATGATTGACGATGAGAACATGCTAGAAGATCTTGTGACGGCACTGTGGATTTTTTACTGTTTTGTAGCTGATTTGACATGTTAAAGAGATGGAATTCGCATTTTCAGTCTCCAATTTTTTGTTTGAGTTTTGTTACAATCGAAAGGAAAGAAGCGAGTTTATTATTATTAATTGGATGCGACTTAGGTAGAGTTCTTACTTTCAACTTCTTTTCCGAACAAAGAACAATCTATTGGCAACAAAATTAGAAGTTTGCAGTTAAATATGAAAATTTAATTAGATTCGAGAAGATAATAATATTGTCTCATTAAAGGAGCACTACTAAGATATGTTCCGTACCACACCCTAACAAATTAATTTTTTTTTCAATAAACGGTTATGCAATGAAACCTAGTACCAAAGCTTTGTCTTACTGTGGGTTTTCCTTTCATTATGTTTGATGGGTTTCCATAATTGCTTTCACACCTACACGTATGAATGCTTAAGGCCTTCATCATTAACTAGGTCTTCACATGAATGAGAGTGTTAAAATATAAGATATATCTTGTTTTGTAGTACGATAGTATAAAATATTGTCGTGTTGTAGTACGACATTTTAAGCTTTTGGAATTAACGGTTCACATTCTTTTTTCGTTAGCAATACTATTAGCAACAAATCAGAGACAGTGAATGAACTAATTCCACTAAAAGCTCACGGCCAATTATCGCCAATTTAAAAATGTTGGATCCATGTTTTGGTCCGTCTTGTCACATTACATCAATAGTCCAATGCATGCATACCTACCGTCATTTCCTCCCTCAACCATATTTATAGAACCTTCAGCCCCAGAGCCTCGTCAGGAAGCCAACGCCTGTGGCAAAAGCCTGTAGCTACAAGGTTGCCCAACGATGAGAGTTGCGGTACCATCACCAAACAAACGCCTCGCCCCTCTCTTCAAGTCTCGCACCCCATCTGCCAACTCCGTCGTCAAACCTGCTGGTCCATGCTCATACTTCCGCCAACTCAGGCACCGCGAGACAGGCCGCACCACCATCGCCGCCAAGTGCGCCGTGGTTTGCAAAAAGAAATGGACGGAGTACCAAGGGATCGACAATTGGGATGGCCTGCTCGACCCTCTCGACGACGACTTACGCGGTGAAATACTCCGCTACGGGGAGTTCGTCGAAGCCACGTACCGCTCGTTCGATTTCAACCCTTCCTCTCCCACCTATGCCACTTGCAAGCACCCCAGGAGCTCGCTCCTGGCCCGAGCTGGGATCCGAGAGACTGGATACAGGGTGACGCGTTACCTGCGCGCCACGTGCGGGGTCCAAATGCCACATTGGGCTTCCAACGTCCCTAGTTGGATGGGCACGCGGTCGAGCTGGATCGGTTTTGTGGCGGTGTGCAAGGACGGGAGGGAGATTTCGAGGCTGGGGAGGAGGGATGTGGTGATCGCGCTTCGGGGGACCGGCACGTGCTTGGAATGGATCGAAAACCTACGCGCCAACTTGACTTGTGTGGGTGGCGACGGCGACGGCGACGGCGACGGTGGAGCAGAGGGGCCTATGGTGGGAAGTGGGTTCTTAAGCTTATACACATCAAAAACAGCCACTAACATGAGCTTACAGGTAAGGGAAAATGGTCGCACTAAGTGTTCGATAGCTTAGTCACGTACAGATCTATATTCTATTCATTGTGAATTCTTTAGAAAAAAAAAAAAAAGAGAATCTTCAAGAACTGTTGATAACACAAGATTCACAGAAAACATCCATGAATTCTAGTAGGCACGATCAAGTCCTCACAAACGATGTTATCCTAGACTACAATCGAGCGCATCATTAAATGTACACAAGCGATGATTTCCTCGCAAAATGTCATCTGGTTGATAGTACATACTATCGCAAGATACTGAACTCTTTTACCAGCTTTGAATTGAGCAAAAGCTCATATTTACAGTGTTATCAGTAAATATTTGTTCAACGTACTTCATTAAATGAATCCCATAATATTTCACTATTTAAGAAATGACAGCGACATCAATGTGTTGATACTTGATATCAAAATGGTCATGCCTAATTTCAGGACATAATAAGAGAAGAAGTTGCCAGGATCATCAACATGTACAGCGACAGGCCCCTTAGCTTGACGATCACCGGCCATAGCCTCGGTGCGGCCCTGGCCATCCTCAGCGCATGTGACATAAGGTCCAACTTTTCGAATGCACCAATGGTGACTGTCATATCGTTCGGCGGGCCTCGCGTCGGGAACCGAGCCTTCAGACACTTACTGGAGAAGAGCAAGGCGAACGTTCTCCGCATCGTGAACTCCGACGACCTCGTCACCAAGGTGCCGGGACTAAAAGACGACGTGGCAAGGCTCCCGTGGCTCTTCCGGGAAAGCAGGGAGCACGCGCCGTCGGCATACACTGACGTCGGACGGGAGTTGAGGCTGAGTAGTAGGGAGTGCCCGTACCTCAGCAGCGTCAATCTCGCCACGTGTCACGAGTTGAAGACGTATCTTCAGTTGATCAGTGGGTTTGTGAGCTCCAAGTGTCCTTTTAGGGCTACAGCGAAAAAGGTGCTAAATGTGAATAACAGTAGATCAAGGGATAAAAGGCCAATATCTTGATAAATAATGCATGAATGCATGCCAATAAGCCTTTCTCACTACCGAAAAAGGTGCTGAAAATGTTTTGTCTATTTAATGCGGTCGTTTGCGGGTTCAAGGAACCCCGATGGCTTCACTAATTATTACCTTAACACTAGATAGATAGTGAGTGAAGGTGTCGTGAGAAAATAAATGTGGTCTTGTTGTTGTTTTCAACTCCTGGTTGAAAATATTTTGTCTGTTGCATATGTAGATTGTGTTATGTTGTTAATGTACAGGGTCATTCTCGTCATGTAATTTGTGATTACTCTCTCTCTATGATTAAATGAATAAGTTAAGAATAGGAAGCAAGGTGCTAAATTTGCCAATATAACGTGTGATTGGCCCATAAATGGATACACAGATACTGAGCATTATAAGATTTTTTCTGCCTCACATATAACATGAAAATTCTTGGAGTGGAGTCATTGCTGAGTTCCACTTCCTTCACATCTCAATGGTGGCGTTCTTGCATCAGGTTGGAATATCTCCATTTGCGGGGTGAATGACCATCATCCATTGTCTGAAACGCGTGTAGAGAGAGAGAACATAAGTTGAAGTGCCATTAACAATAGCAAGTCCAAGGGCATTGAATCATTGTAAGTCATCAAAACATTTAAGACAAAATTAACATAATTAAAAAGGTTTAGAACTGAATTGACTATGATAGTATTGGTATAGGACATTTTGGACAACTTTGCCTGTCGTAAATAATTACTAATTTTCAAATCAATGTTCGTTTCGATATAATAGATTAAAATATCGAGTTGAATTTCTCCTTCAAATCTATCAGTGTCTCTACCAAGGGATTGTCTCAAAACTAAAGACAGGTGTCCAAAGAAAACATCAAGCCCTAAGATCTTCAAGACTGACAATCCAATTTTGTACGAGAATAGGGCCTTGTAAGGAGCAACTTTGCGGAAGTTGGTGGGTCAAGGGGGTCACTTTTCTCTCGCATTTTCCAACTTTCCCATCATTTTTATGCGCCTCCAACTTATAGAAACCTTATTATAACAACGGCTCGAAGAGCGTTGAGCCGAAGTGGAGGAGCCCAAGATGAAAGCAACCGCCACGCGTGGATATGGGGAGATGAGATACTCTGACACATGACAGCTAAAAGTGCACCCACCGTGACGTGATTGTGGTTATACAACAGTGACCACCACTTGCGGTGGTCATACTGCTCAGGCCAGCAACCACAGTGCCTGTGGTCGCGACTCTGGTGAGTCAACAGATGAAGTAGGAAGAGTGGGGCAATGATCAACTGGGAAAAGCATGGAATCAAGTAAATATACTCTCTCTAAGGAATTATTTGCCTCATTTATAGAGCTATTTATATAATTGGAAATCAAAAGGGAATAAGAGCCTATTTATAGGCTTAGATAAAATCAAAAATCAAATCAAATCAAATATGCATATCAAATGGATGATGGTCCTACTAATCATCAAATGCATATAGCTAACAGTTACTAATGTTTAGTGACAAAAATCCTCTAATACACAACCAAATATCAAATGAGAATACCATATAACAATTTTGGTATTTCTTCAAAAACTCTCAAAAATGGAAATAATTGAAAATAATGACTATATTTTTTTAGAAAGAGATGAAAATTGAGAGAGATAATTATTGAACTAGAAACTTTGTTAATAAATAGCAAAACCCCACTTTGTAAATTCAAAAACAAATTATTGAAAAGATACAAATTCATATCTTTTCATCAATTGAACAAATACAAAATAATTATCATGTACTCATATCTTTTCAATGTAGGATAAGGCACCTCTTTGTTTGTAGCCACCACTCATATCTTTTTTTATATAAGATAAGGCACTTCTTAATTTGTTTAAAACAAACTGGGAACAATCTCTCACTTTGTTTGTAAAACAAAATTGCAAAACTCAATGTAAAAAATATACATCCAACAATTTCATAAAATTTAATATACAAACATTAAGGTCTCTTTTGAGTCAAACCTTTATGTAATGCAAGTATTTTAAAATTCCATAAAAAAAAATTACAAGTAGCTATAGCTTTAAACTTATTAGTTTAATAATAGATTCAACTATACTGCACATATAGTATCATCTTGTTTCAACGAGAAGTTCTACAATTTACATGGCACTATTATGGCCCTACTTTTTCCTGTTTCCTGAACTCTCTAAAAAGTAACCATAATTTTTGTAAAAAGTAGCACCACTTCAAAGCTCATATAGGTAAAGTATCTATTATGTTTTTTTTCTTTTACCTCTTTTTAGCATCTAGCGTATGTTAATGCAAAGCATTATGCGGCCACTCACAATTTCTTTAATTGATGTTGCCCAACAACAACGGTGTAATTTAGTTGAAGTCTCTCTCTCTCTCTCTCTCTGATGCCGTCGCCGCCATTTGACTCCCATATTAGGGGTTGTGGCCTCCGACAAGATTGCCGCCTCAGAATGGAGGCATTCTGACCTTGGATCTGAGGTCGATGATTGCCATCAAAATTCAAGTTTGGCCACCGCATATGACCATGGAGCCGAGGTCAACGACCTAAATTGGCGACAAGCATATAGCGGATGCAATGTAAGTAAATTTAACCTAAACATGTTAGGGAGAGATGCTAAGAGAAACAAGTGAATCTAAGGTTTGTTTGTTTCCCTCAAAACTTCTTATCCTTGGAAAATGTTTCAAAAAATTCTATTTAAGTTTGTTTGTGCTGAAATTAAGTTTAAAAAGTTGGTTTTATGGTATTTGACTTTGAGTGAATCCACTAGAAGCAACTTGTATTGTTAAAAATGACATGTAATGATTGACAAAGTAGAGTCGACTTCTTCTTTGTTTATTTTATGTTATATCAAAATAACAAGAATTACGAAGAAATTATGTATATATAGTGCTTTTTGGCGATGCAGAAAAGCATAAGCATTAATGAAGTATATTCAGTATATGATAGACAGGATTTATGGAAAAAACATATGAGACCTATAGGAAAAAAAAAAAATTGATGAGAAAGATAGGAAGTAGACATAAAGGGACATCTTCTTGTCACTTGGACGAACTACAAAAAGTCAAGAAAAATGAATTCTTTCTTATCAGGAGGGAAAGTCATGTTCCCAAAAATATATCAAAAGTGCCAAAACTTAACACGGGTGGATACTTCCAAAAGATACACTTAAATGCCAGCTCTGGTAAGGGTAGCCGAAAATCCATCGTGGCTTATTTTTAATACTATAAGTGGTCAACGTGGCTCGTCGGAAAGTCTACTCAACAACAAAAGTGAAAAACGACGTCATTTTGTCCCAAAATATTGATATTATATATAATTATATATATATATATATATATATATATATATATATATATATATATATATATATATATATATAAAGGTTGCAGCAAAGCAACAAGCTTGCCACAATTGCTGCCCCACCATCGCCAAAAAGGGCTGGCAATGGTGGGTGAGGGTCCAGCTGAGGTGGCTAGGCCTTAGCTAGTGGCCGACAACCTTGGTCAACCACTAGCCCTCGCCCCAAATCCAACAACCCTCACTAAATGTGGTGGAGGGTTATGAGCCCTCGCCCTAGATCCAGGCGAGGGCCTATAGGCTCTCTCCTACGGTTGACCAAGGCCATCAGCCAATGGCCAAGGCCCGACGACCTCGACCAACCCTCAATCCACCATCGCCAACCCTTTCCAATAACGATGGGGCGGTAGTAGCGGTGAGGGTCGTAGAGGCCCTCATTGCTTTACCGCAACCCTTGCTTTTTCTTTTTTTTAATTTCATTAATATTTATACTAAAAATCAATTTTTAAGGCAAAATGACATCATTTTGAGATAAGCTAGCCATGCCGGTGCCATGTGGATAATTTTTTTTTTTTTTAAATTATCACCTCAGTAAAAACTGTCGCCGAAAAATGCCACGTCAACATTTTGGTTGGAATTTTTTGCCGTTAGCACTTAAATGTCCATTTTTTCTCCGATTTTGACACTTAAGTATACATTTTAGAAGTTTTAACACTTTAGTGTCCACAAGTACCAAGTTTTGGAGGTATTCGGCACTCACCTATCATTTATCAACTAATTTTTCGTCACTCAGATGCTGAAAAGTCTCAAAAAAAAAAAAATTGAAAATGGTTTTTCATCAGACAGACCCTAATCACATTTATAAATGCATTTTGTCTTGTAAATAAAGGCTGTAAAAAAAATTAATGAGAAAAGGAGGGAAAAAGAAGAAGGAGAAGGTAACCTTACGGTTAAAACACCATTTACAAAAATTTTATAAAGTATTGTGATAACTTTATTACAAAAAGTAGGTCATCTATACCGTTATCTGAAAGATACGGTTTCGATCGAGAGAGAGAGAGAGAAAATTTCTTTTGTGATATCAACAGGACATGGCTCAAAAACCAATTAATTGTGGGGTCAAACATGCTTTCCCCATGTAAACCACCACGTAGATGGACAAATTTTTCAAATTCCAATAATTGCAGTTGGAATCAGCTACGCTCCGTCTCAAGGAAGAAAGTAACCTTACACCATTTACAAATCTTTCAAATTCTTGTAATACTTTCAAGGTAAGCCCGGTCATCTTGACCACCTCTTCTGCCTTTTATGCCTTGAGAACCCCGGTCACGAAACACGGAGGTTTCTGTTTTGCTTTTGCCTTACCTAATTCATGAAATTAGTAACGTATTCAATGACCATATAATGTATCTTGTGAAAAAGAAGAGCTCCGGGCCTGAATTTCGGGAATCGAGCTCTTGAAAGAAGTAATGACCACCGAAAGTTGGTGATCACTTGAGGGTTGGTAGCACTTATATATCATGTCACAAATCCTCTCCCATTCAATGTAGGAACCTTGATCCTACTAGGCGGGTAGGATTCCAAAAACTACCATGTAGATATGCTCTAATACCAAGTGCACCAACTAGGCACATTACATATGGGTCAAGTTTCCAAAAGGAGTAGTTAAGGTGGCGACTATTTGAACGAGATCACATTCACAAATCATGATGTAAGCTGTTTTCCGACTTTGGCAAAACTATGGTCAGTACAGCTGGTTGTTAAAGATCACTCTATAAAATCACGCTCGAACTCGTGATCTCGTCAAAAATAGGGAAGCACGAGACTACCGAGCTGCCCACATCTGGTGCCACTGCATTACAATGCAATTGGCAAAGAGTCGCCATGCCTGTGCCCATATTCCATCTTTCACTAATCGATCCTATAAGATTTGTTCTAAAAGTTTAAGCTTTTCATACCTCCTCTCATGTGTAGGTTAGACTTTGGCCTTGACCTAAAGTGTGGAAATATTTGATTGGGGAAGCAAGGGGCCTGAAAAATGATACTCAGGACCTCCTCACTTTGATACCATATGAAATTTTATGAAAATCATTATTTAATATTCTAAAATTTTAAGCTGAAGGTATAACTTATCATCTAAATATTTCAATAGACCAATTCCCTATATCTACCATAACTTACCTTTGCCTAACTGTACTTTTTCCCCTATTTATCACCTAAATCAAGTGGCGTCAATTATGACGCCACGATCGATTGTACATGTATCGCGTACGGACTCCACCCAAGTCGTGGCAATGATGGCATCTTGGACGGTTGGCCATGGTGCATCGCTCGTCGTCGCATGTGGGAGAACCGCTCACATGGTGGGAGACTCTGAGGTTCCTCCACTACGAAATCACAGGGCACCCAGTGGCGAGGATTTAGCGAGTGCTCCCGAGACACGGCGATGCCCGCCTAACGCGATCCAAGGAACGATAGGCATCCGATGAGGATCGTCCGGGAATCGTGGAAGTATGCCACGCGACGTAGAGCGTGTAACGAGAATCAAACACCACTTGGCCCTCCCTGGTGTGTGCCCCTACAGCACTATTGAGTTCGAGAGATCGAGAGGGAGAGAGAGAGAGAGAGATCGTCATGATAGAACGTGTTGAAAATGGAGCTTGCGCATTGTGAAATCGGGTGACAAGCTTTGGTTGATGGCCCGTCATGCCCGTGACTTTGTTGAAATTTGAGCACGAGGTACTCAGGATGGTACTCAGAATGGGGGATGCTGGAGAATTCCTGTTTGCCCCTTGGTTTTCTTTCGTTATTTCTTGCATGTCATCCCTAGACTTTTAAAAATCTATGTAAGAGGTACTACCTGAAAAATCCTAAACTCATTGAAAGACGACTAATTTAGTTTTAAATATTTCAATTATGTCAATTTAGTCCTAAACATTTTCACATTTTGTCAATTTAATCGAGAAAAGTACCAAAAAATTCCTAAATATATTGTATTAGTGCCAATGCAGTGTTAAACTTTTCAATTAGATCAATTTAATCATAAATGTTTTTACATTGGTACCAATTGAATTCATCTAGCCAATTCATGCAAAAAATCAATGACATAAATGCCAGTTGTTCTTCTTGACACGAAAGACATGAACATAGACATTTTTTTTATACTTTTTTGGTTTTTTATTAATTTTTATTAATTTTCATTAATTTTCCTATTCTTTTTTCTTCTCTTTTTCACATTTTCTTTTCTTTTTTTTCTTTTTTTAACTGTTGAAGGCCAGCAGGGGCCGTTGGCCACCAGCCAAGGCTTAGTGCCCCCATGCCCCCGACCATTGGGCAAGGGCTCATGGCCCTTGCTCACATTCGGGCAAAGCTTGCAAGCCCTCATCCAATGGCCCATGACTAGGGGTGTCAAAAACCGAACCGACCCGAACTGAAAAATTCGATTTTCATTCAGTTCGGTTCTCATTAAAAACTAAAAAAAATTTTATCAGTTCGGTTTTTATCGGTTAACCGAACCGAACCGAACCAACAAACCGATAAGAGCTTATTTATTGGAAACGAAAAATATATACAATAGAAAAAAAAACGAAAAAAAAAAAATCGAAAACTAAAAGCTAAAACCAAAAATCGAAAAAACCGAACCGAACCCAAATTTCAGTTCGGTTTACTCATTCGGTTTTCCTAATTCGGTCGGAAGTTTTCCTAACGATTCGATTCGGTTCGGTTTTCAAAAAAAAAAAAAAAACGAACCGAATCGAACCGTTAACACCCCCTACCCGCGACCCCTTGCTAGCCATTAATAGTTTTTTTTTTTTTTTTTTGAAAAGGAAAAGGAACGAAAAATTAGTAAAATATTTGAAATTTTATATTTAAAAATATCACGTCAACGCTTGATCTCTACCACTTAGGACACATTCACGTCATTAATTTCTAACCTAAATTGGTTGAATGAACTCAATACCAATGTAAACAAACTTATGACTAAAATGATTCAATTGAATGGTTTAGATTTAAATTAGTACCGATACAATAAATTTAAGACTTTTTAGTACTTTTTCCCAATTTAATCCTAAACTTATTATTTCAATAATTAGTTGAAATGACTACATTGACATATAATCAAAATATTTAGAACAAAATTGACAAATTGACAAAAAATTTAGAACTAAATTGATACAATTACAAAGTTTATGACTAAATAAAATAAGTTTGGAACTTGTTAAATAATTTTCGCGAACTAGGATGTTTGCAGGAATTATCTGTACTTGGTTGGATATTTTCAACTAAAGGAAATCGCACTCAAAGATAAACAAGGCAGGCAGGCAGGCAGGAAGGGACTCAAATAAGGAGAAGGCTTAGGTTTCTCTCGCTAAAGACCGCTCTGCGCTTCAAGCGCTGCTCTACTTCGCTTAGGTAGGATGACAAATCTATCTCCCGGTCCTGTTGAACCGGATATTTCAAAACGTGTTAAAAAGATCACTAAACGTTCATCCGTTCCATATATGGCACTTTCCTCGTTATTATGTCATGAGTTCTACCGGTAAATAACGAACTCCAACCATCCACCGGCCACGTCATCCTGAAGAAAGAACAGAACTTTCAATCTACTTATTAGAAACATAAACATAGTCTTCTGGTGTCCACTTATCTTTCATCTTCCCAGTCTAGAGAGTCTCTCCTTTTACGGTGTGGCTGTGCTCATAAGTGCAAAGTGCCAAGGATCAATTTTGCGCACCGCCACTCTTGATATCGTCTTGGTGGAAACCATGCTAGATAACATCCGACATCCTCGTTCTATAACACAATCGACTGACTCGTGGAAAAGGTAAATGGCCCCTGTTGTTTTGCTTGATGTATCCGTAGTTCAAGCCAACATATCCAACTTGAATATCTAATCAAGCATTTGCTCCTACCGCAAACACCTTCAAGATCTCTCAGCTGAAACGTACCAATGTCCTGTTTCGGATGAAGGGTTCGATGCCTAACAGTACTACGAATGTGCACTGAGTAATCAGTGAAATGGTTTTAATAGAATTGCTAGCCACGCAAGTCAGAGACTTCATCTCCCGATAAACAAACAAAAGGACCCTAAAACCTGTTAGGCTGATGGGATGAATCTCTTCGCAATTTATTGCCTCACAAATCAGGATATTGACTATTTATTACAGAAATTATGTACTCGTACAACGTGCATCATAAAAGAATGGCCACGTCATGTACCTTTTTGTCTTCTCTGGTTATTTACGTGTTCTAGCTCTCTCAGCTGTTCTTTTAGTCGTGCATGTTCCCAACGCATCCTCTCAATCCTAGCTTCAACCATGGTCATTTCGTCCTTAAGATGGTATAATCGTTTCTCCAACCAGGCGACTGCTTCAGGAGATCTTTCACCCGCTCCACTGCCCAAGCCACCAAGGTAGTCCGCTTGAGAAATGATATGGACGTTTTGTGGCCTGGATAGGAGCAGAACTATGCTAACCTGCATTGGGTATACCGCACATTGGTGAGTATCTCACTAATAATCGACCAAAATTTCTGCAATCTACCTGCCAGATAGCAGAGGCAAGAGCTCATATTCTTAAAAATATATAATTGCCGAAAATTTAGCAAATACAGATCAGTTCTATGAGAAGTACAATAGGGGAAGGTGTAGTAGTGATGGAGAAAAAACCATGTGAAGTGCTGATGTACAACCCGCATTATTAAGAATTACAAAACACAAAGAGCACATGTAAACCATAAAAAAATATATAGATACCATGAACTCGCTGCATTTACACTTTCAAGCAAGAATTGTCACACAACAGCTACAATAAGCACATGTGTGTGTGCATACGTCCATATATATATATATATGTATGTATATGTATGTATGTATGTACGTATGTATGTACGTATGTATGTACGTATATCGTATAACAGACGAGCTGGCCATCAACTTTTATGATTCTTGGCTAAAAAGGGAGTCTCCTTTTATGGTTGACTAGTGAGCTCCGATATCTTAAGAGCAACTACAGCAATCAAACTCATACCTGGTTGTCAACTGTTGTTTTTTTTTTTCCTAAATTTCTCTGCTTTATCCTACCTAAATTTAGCTAAAAGGTCTAAGTGTGACTATCAGAGAATTTATGCAATTAACCATAAGTAACATACGTTGAGGTTGCACCAGGGGGTCAAAAGCCTTTTATCTTGAGAACAGAACAGGTTTTCCCAAAGGCACAGGTGATTTCTTTCCAACATCTTCAATATATGCATACCATCATGTGGGAAAGAGTAATCAAGGCTTATCACATGGTTATTATTCAAAAAAAAAAAAACATGTTACCACATTGAATGCTCTTCTAAAGATGACACTACATGTAGGTAATCACACAGTTATTCTAAAAACTTATAAAGTTTAGCACAATTTAATAATCTGGCAAAGAAATTACATAACACTGTCCGACAATAACAGCCCATGCTGCAGCTTAGGGTCAGATGATGCAGATTCTATATTCCTACTAAGGATACAGCCTAATACAAAAATAAAAGGAAACAATGTATACAGTCTACTTCAATGACAACAAAACTTGCAAATAATGTGAACAGAAAAATATGCTTATATATAATAATACCAACAGAATGCTCGGTAATAATATCATATGAAGCACTTTTTTCATTAAATATGGTGCCTTCAGCTTTTAAGTAAAAGTTACAGGATGGAAAGCCTACCTGCATTAAAAGAATCACAGCGAAAATTACGGCTACAAGTAGTGGAAAATTGGTTGGGCTTCTCATGTTAGACAAGAATTTCACCAGAGTTTCTCTCAGCACAGAAAGCATAGAGGCACTGTCGATCCGATTTCCATGAGAAAAGCTGGCTTCATTCTGTTGAACATTTGTGGAATCAGACATCTTTGGCGTCCTTGAACTGTTAGTTATCTCAGTAGACACCTCTGCAACATTCCCAATATTTTCTTTTGATTCTAGACTCGCTCCCCCATTCTGAATCAAGTTACACTCAGGAGCTCTATCTGCTTTAATTGTCAACATGGGTAACACATTGAATAAAGATACGAGTAACAACATGAACAAAAGTGCAAACTAAAAAAACGACTTAAGAAATCCATCGCCCATGCAAGCCAATCAGAACATTTTCCTAAGGCATGATTCTGCCAAGCAATTCAACTTGGGCAATATGTGGTCAATTCAAGTATTTTGCAAGTAAAGCTAAATGAATGTGCAAAACTAGACCTGCTAACAAAGGATAATCACTCGTAGAGTGATTCATTACCTTCTTGTTTTTCAAGATTTCTCTCCTTCAGTAATTCATGGGCCTAAAAACACAGTAAACACTAACAGATCACTAATACAGTCTAATCTAACCCAAACAAAATAGGAAGAATAATGAAAATGTATCGTGATACCATATCCACCCAAATTGCATAAGCTTCCCGGCATTCCTCCAATGTAGACTGCACAATTTTTCCTGAAAAGATGCAGATGGACCAGATCAACCATGGAGAAAAAGCAAGCAAGATGGATTCAAATCAACATTAGCATCAGGCGAATCTATGCCTGCAAATTCATATTCTTACTAAAACTCGTCATCTATCTTATTGGCAAAAGTTCACCAAAATGTACCAAAAGCTGCCTATCCAGGAAAAACACTCAATTATAGAAAGTCAATCATTTATGAAACAAACGACAATGGTCAACCAATCGATTAGCATTATGAAAAGGCATATATTCATTTTCCATTAAGTAGCAATCCAGATTTTCCAAAAGGATTGCCCGCCATCTCTTATGAGCATCAAGGAAACCGTAATTTTATCTCAAGAGGGGAATTATCCATACTTGATATAACAATCAAATAGTCAATCATTGGATACCCAACAAGACTCTGAAAGATGTACTTAAATCCCATTACAACTTTTCAACAATGGTAAAAGCTTCTACCCCTTTTTCCATGAAGCCAAGAACAAAACCAATAGCAAAAGCTTCTATCGCATTTTTAAACAAGCTTTAATCATAACATGCTGAGACATGTAAAGAGAATACAGCAGACAAACAAGTTCCATAAGATAGATAAAAATAAAAAACGTTTCCTTTTCTCATTTTCTTTTTGCAATTAAGGGCGAAATATTGCCTTCACCAAGTATATTAATTATCCATGCATCACACATGATGATCTGGCAAGCTGAATATAAAAGACTAGGGAAAAGGCAAACCTCTAAACATGGTTTTCTTTACAAAAGCCACATTAACATATACACACAAGCTGCAACATTGTTTTGATTCATCACCATCTCTTGTGACGTGCCATAGTCCCTGAGTACATAGAGGATCAACCAGAAAAAATGAGCTGTGGAACACACTTCACAATTCAAATCTACCAGATGAGAGAAGAAAATTAATCTTTTCAAAGACTAAGTTCAACAGATGTAAACACATAGAGGATCAACCAGAAAAAATGAGCTGTGGAACACACTTCACAATTCAAATCTACCAGATGAGAGAAGAAAATTAATCTTTTCAAAGACTAAGTTCAACAGATGTAAACACATGAAGTAGCCCCACAGAGAGCACGCCAATGTGCATGGTCATGTATAACTTGCACATGAACGGATGCACATATATGCGTACATGTACCTTACTTATATATGTCCAATTAACATCAATAAGCATGAAAATATACATGCCTCCTTTCTACTACAAATCCAATGTGACAACTAGCCCTCCTTCCCTTCCACTATTGCATCCACACAGGAAGCAAAGTGACTTTGATTGTGCTACCAATAATTTCTAAAAACCAGTACGACAAGCCACAGAAACAACTAAAGTTAACTTCTCAGCATGATGATGGCTACCTCCACCCGAAAATAATCTCCATATGGTACATCGTTGATTTCTTGTGATGTCTCAATGACCAAATGACTGGCAAAAGCAAAAGCAAGAATGTCAAGAAGTAGGCATAGAAACATAACTAGAAACACAAATTATGTCACTGAAAGTTATTCCACAATAATAAACCTCCAATAAAGAATCAAATTAGTCAAGCATAGAATTGAAAAATATCATGCAATAAAAACGTATGAAAACAAATGCAAGCAAATAAAAGATAATATTTACTCTAGAGGTAGCATACCTCTGAAGTGGTGTGTGGTTGAAATTGTAGTTATGCATCTCGATCTTGACTATATATTTGATTGGTAAAATTTACTCATATCAGGGGAAAAAAAAATATGCAGCCATCCACTTGGTTGGCAGTGGTCTTAATGATTAAAGGTAAGAAATTTAAAAATAGTCTTCCTAGCCCAAAAGGTTAGGCAGAATATCAAAAATGGTACTTGAAATTGTAGCAATGTCAGTATAAGCTCATCAAAGATCTCCCTGTCAATCAGATATCTAGAAAGCAAGAAAGAGTTTTTGCACGGCTCAATTAAACAAAAAAAAAATGTGACAAAATAATACCAAAACCACAGACCATCATATGTTACAAAAGGGCCATTTACATGGTAAGAAAATATATTTCAGCAACCTGTTCCTATATACTCGAAATTTCTGCACCTCCTGGCAGCTACCAAATCTTGCCCCTTAGCAGAAAACAGAAGAAACTAAATAAGATATATGTGCATCCATCTTTAAATGTACAGAATGGATAAAATTATTCAAAACTTGAAGCATGACCAATACAAATCAGGTGAATCACACTCATACCAAAATATATCTTGATAGGATGTTGAAAAGACACCTCACGAGCATGCCCAAACTGATCATGTGGTTGCCAAGGAGAGCACTTGAGCTCTGAAAGACGTAGCAATAGCGAATTCGACAAAATGAAACTTCTGATGATGCAGCCCAAAAGTAACACTAGGTGAAAGTGCATAAATACAGAGACTGCATAGTTATACCTTTGTCTCCACATTTTCTATGAAATGACTCAATAAACTGTACAGAATCATTCGAGAAAAACAGGTTAAAGAACTGCTCCACCTTTACCTGCACATCAAACATACCATGGTTAGAAAAAACTGAATCAAAATCAGACAATGCCCAAAAAATGTTATAATAAGTCAATAATCATGGCCACTTCAGAAAAAGGAATAATTTTCAAACTGAGAACTCCATAAGGAGGAAAGATAACTACCGGGAACTTGGATTCTGCAACCTTTGTCTGGTAATCGGGTACTGCATGTGAAGCCCCAAGGTCAGAAAATAATACATGATACAGTCACCATAAAAATAAAAGAACAATTCTAGTTGAGCTGTGTGTCCAGTAGGCTATAATTGACCTTGTGAACCATCACACACATCCTAGTACAATCTCCTCTACCTAAAGAAACAAGCTACTCTTGCAATTCCAGCACCCACCTTAGGCGTCTCCTACCATCTGAAATAAATCGCTTCTCCAAAAACAATCAAGCATTCAATGGAATAAGAGAAGATTCAAATACATGGTCAATCCAAGTATCAACATCCTCTTATGTAAACAATAAAACAATCAATTTTCAGAATCCATTTAAAGAAAATACAGATTTTCAAAATTTTCTGACCTTGAAGTACTTTTCCAAAAAAAATAAAATAAGAGCACCATATATGCCATTACCTAAAAGAACACACAGCAAGCAAGCAATCCAGACAAACTAAGATCATGTTTACTACAGCACGGACATGCAGTGTCCTTAAATCCATGAAGAACCATCCAACCGTCCAGCCAAAATGCCATGTATGATTCGTTAATGCCAAGACACTACATTGCCAGATCTTGAGAGAATCATCATGAAGCAGGAACAACATAAATACTTAAGAGTAAACTCTAATTCCACTCACATTCTGGATAATCCAAGGCACAACCAAACCTATCAAAATTAACCTTTGCATCCCACTTCTCTTTCTTGTTAAAGGACAGCCCAAACTAAAGTACAATACTCAAGAATATTTGGAGGAAACAAACCATGAGAATTTTATTAATTGTCCTTTTGAGTCCATGAGAAAAACAATAGAGGCAACTAACATACGAAGAATCTTTTAGGTTCTTAGTAACCAGAAAGAAATTTTAAGATTGTCAATCTGGACAACAAGTTTTGATGATTCCATATCAGTCGACTGCTCTATGAATTTCATTCTGTTGAACCCAACTTTATATTGTCGAACGAAGCAAGAAAAGCCTCATAAATCAACCTAAGTTGAAAATCTAAAAGAGGTTCACCTTCTGGTGCAGAACAGAAAAAGAAAAACACTGATTAGTTGATACTACAAGGTATGAAATTCTTCAGTCGACTACCAAAAGCACAGGAAAAATGAAAAGATGAGATCAATGTGTATCTGAAAAGGCTAGTCAACAATCAGCAAGCAGAACTTATTATTGAAGGCTATCTAAACTGGTTAAGCAGAAACTCAAGATGTTAAACATGACTTTATGGTACTGAATCATGTCAAAGAGATACTGAATCTTAAGTAAAAAAGAGTAAGAACTAGAAAGAAAGACATATATGCAAATCCTACAAAAGAAAATAACACTTAATGGGGTGCATTAGCACAAAAGGATCCATGTAAATAACGCCAACTCATGAAAAGACTTATCAGTTTTGTCAATGCTTTATAAATTGGCAAAGTCGATGTTGTGGCTCAGGTACTTGGGTAGAAAGACATGTAGATGCTGAAGCCACAACCTCCCAGACAAAGAAAGAAAAGGCTAGTCGAAGAAAAGGCTGAAGCCACACCCACCCCGCTTTTACAAACCAGCATTCATATAATCTCATCACAAAGGATAGTCGAAGCAAGAAAATCAACCCATCCAATTCAAGGTTAGAAAGTACGAAGTTGAAGGTTGATTCATTGCGAAGCTTGGGTTCACTCAGAGAGACCTCGTCAACCATAAGAAGAGGTTCATTACCTCATTGAGTTGACAAATATGTCAGTCTATCTACTCATTTAAATGTAACATTGATTCGGATAATTATCCACCTCTCTCAAAAGCCACCTTTTACCAAACAGACTCTACCAGTCTTAGAAACTCTTGATGTCCATACTAATGTTATAAGCAACCTAGATGGCCAATAAGCTTGACCAAATTTTTTCTTCAACACCTACCAAGGAGGACTTCTTTCAACCAGCATTAAGATGAGGTATTGGATTCAAATTCTTAAGACTTTGTCAATGCAAAAAGATGCTTTCTAAACAAGTCAGTAAACAGTGACAGGGGAAAAAGTCAGGAGCAACTAACTCATCGGCGCATCGTCATCTTCCACCTTCCATGACCAAGTCTTTTCTGAAGATGAAGAATTACAATCTGGAGAACAAACTGGAATAGGTGCGGAATCATTCTCTTCAGTATCTTGGAATTCTGAAACTGTTGCAGATGCATTATCATCTTCCACATTGGGCGCAATAACAGTATCAACAGGAATAGGAAAATCAACATTCCTGATTCATATGCATGTCACATTAGATACACTTCAGAAATAATGCTAGAATCTAAGTCAGAAAGGACATAAAATTACCCATTGCTTATATCCATATCATCAAGGCATTTTGAGCTTCTCACTGAATCAGATTCAGATCCATTTTCCTGGAAGCTTAACTCAGACGTACATGCCTGTGATCAGTGAATTATAACTACATGGTCAAAATAACCATCTGACATTCATCCTCGTCTTTCTAAGCAGACAGTTGACAACATAACCAAATAGAGTTCCGTTTACACTTCCAGATATCCCAAAGTATGTACACTGTTGGCCCATGTAATATTTGATACAATATATTGGCGAACTGCGAGTGGGTATGGACCAATTGTAGGCATTAATATTGGTTGTGATGATTTGTAGTAGACTCCTCCTAAATGTATGAGACCCATTATATAAAACCCACTTACAATTCATCGCCTCACTTCACAAACCACTCTCTTAAACCAATCTCAATATCTTTAGCATTACTCTTTCAACCGATCTCGATCATCTATAGCTTTGATCAAAAAAAAAAAAATTATCTATAGCATTACTCTTGGATAATATTTTCCCTTAGCAATTGTTGCACATCATATATGCACTTCTTCTCATTCTTCTTTTGTATTAATGAAGGTAGGAAAGGGAAGCATTGAAAAAAGCCGTGAAATTTGAATCTAGACGATTCCCTCAAGATTGACCAACCAAACTAGGTGAAAAAGTAAATCACCTGCTTCTCAACAGCTACTCTGGAATCACCACCATGTTGCATCCATCCATCATTAATCAGCTTAAAGGCCTCATCACGGGACAGGAAAGATGCAAAGAAGTACTGCAAAATTATTTTTGAAAAATCGAAGACTTATGATGTAGGAAAACTGGAAAAACAAAAAACCACAAGAAAAGGTGTGGCTCCCATTGCATACTTGTGAGCAAAGAAATGAAATTACAAAAATCGAGACTACCTTTTTCCCTCCAGCAAATATTTCAATTGCATTGGGGAAGATACCTGCGGTCTTCGCTCTTTTTACACTTGTAATGTCTCCGAAATGTATTATTTTCTGAAGCATAAACAGTTTGAAAAGTTTAAGACTACTTAAAGTAGAAAGAATAAAATCACATAGAAGGATCTACTGTTTAACATCTTGAGTTTAAGACTCACTGACATCGGATATTCATTAAAAAAAGAAAAAATAAATAAAAGAATAAAAAGAATAAAAGAATAAAAAGAGGAGAGAAACACACACACACACACACACACACACAGCAATTGACAAGAAGCGGAAAAGGGGAGCTACAAAATGGTTTTATGAGAGAGAACCAAGAGAGAGAAAACTCGGAATATTCAAGCGCTTCATATTTGACAAAATGGAGGTGCTGCAGAGAGGAGGATAGTCTAGTGATGATGGGTATTTGATACTACAAGGTCACACACACAAAAAGAATTACAAACACACACACAGAGCAATTGAAAACCAAATATGTTAGAATAGAAGCAGTCTTCATTCCAAAATCAAAGAAAAAGATACTGGCTCATAAAGAATTTCCCATAGAGCTACAAAATGGTTTTATGACAGACAACCGTCATGAACCAAGCAAGTATGGGGAAATCACAAATAACTTATGAAAACTCGGAATATTCAAGCGCTTCATATTTGACAAAATGGAGGTGCTGCATAGAGATATGCTTTCTAGGATAGTCTAGTGATGATGGGTATTTGATACTACAAGGTCATCAATATCCTGTAACACCCGATATCAAAAAAGAATTACAAACATGCAATAAGTGAGAATTCTCATCACAAAAACCACAGTGCTATAATATTGTAAGCAGATCAGTTCAACAGCATACCTTTGTTTCAAAACCAAATATGTTAGAATAGAAGCAGAGAAAGTGCACGAACAGGTACATATGACCCTGCAACAGCAGAAAAATCAAATTGACAACATGGAAAATGTTAATCTTTACAAAGAGTCCAAATAAACCAGCATCAACAGAATACACGCCAAACATAAAATCAGGACGGTCAATTAACTAATGCCAGTATCATAGGAAAACAGATGAGAATAACTATATCTCAAGGGAGGACCTATAGATAAGAAGTAGTCGCACCTGGATAAGTATATTCTCCTGGCATGCACAATTAAAATCCTGAACAAGGACCTGCATTGGAAAGTTAAAGAGAATGAGGGTCTATAGGTAGAACTCTACTCTTAAATGCCTACAAATAAAATACTGAGAAAAGTTATCAATAATCTCTACCAAAATAACTGGCTTTATTGAAGGACCAATGAACGTTCATTACTAAATAAACAAAATACAATGGTACATGATGGAAGGGACGGCACTGTAATTCTTCTCTAGCTTCTAATCAACAATAATGCATATATGATATTCAATATGTGTCCACATGAAAAGGAGGTGAAATTATGACTTTGAACTCAGATAATTTGCATGATCCAGATTAAAGCTCGATTGTAACACAATGAGTGGAAATTAAAAGATTCTACCATTACATCCATACCAAGCAGCCTTCTAGGTCAATTACTCTTAAGCCTCGTCTAATCAATAATGGTGGTTCCCCACCAAGCCAAACACAAGCCATCAAACTCCATCAATCTTGACTCCTAAATCTTTTCCTACTAATCCATCATTTCAACTCCAGTGGACTTTGCAATTTGTAAGTTTGGCAACAAGTTTCTGGAAATCTCAATATGAAAACAATAGCCACATAACAACTTTGCAAGCAGTTCTCCAGTTTGATTGAAAATGTGGATGGACAGAATTGGAGATTTCAAGGACCAAACAGACCTTAGATTGAACATGTGAGTAGTAAGCTACCTCATAAGATAAAGAAGCAGCACTAATCACAAAGCATATCAAAATTTAAGAATCAGATAACCATCACGTGCATAACTTTTAGAGAAGCATAAGAGCAAAATCAGTACAAAGGAAGATGCACATCTTATCAGCATGAATATACCAACTTGCTCAGTAGCTTGAGTGATATTGCAATTTCATCACAACACATAATACAAGCTCCAGAACTCGCGCACAATAATTTAAGTAAGCATGGAATATCCAAGAAGGCATATAGGAAGAACTTTCATAAAAAAGAAAATCCCAAGATAAAAGGGTGCAGCAGCACCAGCACTTGATTGAAAGTTATGCAACAAGCCCCAGCAGGGTGTCCCTCTCCTTTTTTTCCCCCATTCAAAAAAGATGAAAAACCCCAGTCAAATTCTTAAGCAATTCTTGGCAAAGAGAACGATGATAAAACCTCTACAAGGATGCGATAGACAGATTAGGTGATCCAACACATTTATCCACTTACTTCCTCAAGTGGAAGTCTGAACAGTTGCCGGTACTCTTCGCTCCTCTGTGATGCTGCATTCTGTGACAACAAAAGCACAATAACCACAAAAGAAGAGGCACATTCTACAGAGCTCCTCCCAATCACCCAAAAAACCAAAAAAAAAGGGGGGGGGCGCTGGGGCTTTGAGCAGAACTCACGGATAGCAGTTGTGCATCATCAATCTTATAAAACCAAAAGTACGTCCCTAACAGTAAAAAAAGCGGGTCGTGGCAATTAAGCGCGGAAATGATCCTAAAAAGCTGATTGCAGAATTGAGCGCAGAGATGATCCTAAACCGATTACGGCGATTAATCGTTAGGTATTGCTGAATTTCCACGTGACATCGACCTTCGCATTGTAGACTGCTGAATTCCCCCGAATCATCGCAAAAACTCAAACTTCAAATCGTAGTCAAACAGTTCCGACTCACACGTTCGAACTCCAAGTGGAGACTGGACAGTCAATGGCCTACCGACCGTTCCCCCTAACGGCGATCGACAAGCACGCAGTCCACTTCCGAAACTCGGAAAAACTCACGCGGCGAAGAAAGATAAGAAAAAAAAACCAGGTCGCGCAATTCGCGTGCGGGGGCCCGAACCTGGATTTCGGCGTCCCTCTGAGCGGCGGGGGAGGAGGAGCTCGACGGATCCCACCGATCGGGCGACTCGTTCGCGCCGGAGGCGGGAGGCGACGGCGACGGCGTCAGCGAGCGATCGGCCGCCGCCGCCGCCAACGCCGCCGAGGAGGAGGACGTCGCCGTCATCGGAGGATGCGGCGGCGGGGGGGCGGCGGCGTCCATGACTTCGACGGTGGCGGCGCTCGAGGGAGACGCGACCGCCATGGCGGGGGCACGGACGGAGAGAGAGAGAGAGAGAGGCGATCTGCGGCGGCGGCGGCGGCGGCGGTTGTTCGGATGGAGGCGGTGCGCGGAGGACGGAGGGGTAGCGTGAAGAGCAAAGGAAAGGGACGGGGTGGGTGGTTCGTTGGTTGGGGGAGTGCGGAAACGAAATGAAACGAATCTTCTTCTTCTTTTTCTCCCGTTCGGCAACGGCAGGGACGAGGCGGAGAAGGACGAGTCGGTTTCGAGCCGACTCGAGGAGTTGAAGAGTTGGAGTTGAGTACACGTGATCGTCGTCGGCGAGTGACGGGGCGTGGGGCCCGCATGTTGACTTGGAATTTCCCGGGCCGAATTCTTTTTTCCCTTTTTCCTTTTTTCTGCCTTTCCTTTTTTCTTTTGCTAGGCGCTGGGGGGGGGGACCTGGCTCCAAAGCCGACATTGGGATTTCCGTACCCAAACATGGAGTTTTATGTCCACGTGTCAACATCTCGTCGTATTTTGAAAAAAAGACCTTCGGAACTTTCAAAAAGGAAATCATTTTTTTGAATTTTTGTTTTTAGTCAGAGTAACATTTCATTCGTTTTCACAGAATAATGTAAGAAAGAAACCATGAAATTTCTGATAACAAGATGAATTATCAGAACAAGATTAAGAGTCGCACACTCAAAAAGCAAATTTGTGACTTTTTGAGATGAAAATAGATTGAATATGTTTTCTGTAACACTAACACATAGGTTCGGTATTCTCAATTTTATCATCGTTCAGAGTAACAAAGTTGAACAAGCACAGATTTGACTATTGTGAGTGCAAAACCTTCACAAAACTCCTCTAATCTACTTCAAAACTAGACGGCACGCCAACAAAAACTGAGGGAAGAGAAATCCAGAAATCATACCACAAAAATCCTCAAATCTAAACTAGATTAGGATAGAAACTTTGACAAACTAAGAGAGAAACATCTAAATTTACATTAAATAAAAAAAATCATTAAAATAGGAGGAAAGTAAGAAAAAGAAAATAGAGAACCAAATCAGCTATAGAAAAAGGAAAAAGGGTGGAGAGGGAGAGATAGAGAGAGATCTAATTCAAACGCTCGCATTCGTGGAGTTTGAAAATGAAAGCTTTGTGAATGTGAGAGGGAGAGGAAGATACACTACTCTCTCCATATTGACTATGTTATTTTCGTAAATTTAAGTATAGATATTCTATTTATTAAGAAAATATTTTTGGTTGATTCATTTTTCGAAGCAAACTAAACATTAGAAAATGAGGGAAATATTTTCTATGAAACAAGCAAAACCTTCTAAACAGATGAATCCATATTGGGGGGAGATTATGTTTACCATTACACAAACATAGCATGAATCTGGACCTGAATTTGAATCTTGACACAGCATGAAAAGCTTCATCTCCACATCTTGATTGTTGTGATAAAAGAATCGATATTATTATCTCTCGCTTTCCTTTCATCGTCATGCGTCCTTACTATATGAAGGTTTTTAACTATACTCTATGTTTGTGAGAAAAATATTTGAGCAACTTGAATCTCGAAAGAGGAAGCGTGAGTCCTCTCGCACGAGTCTCGATCAAATGGTGGAATTTCCAAGGTGAGTTATTTTTTGCTATTTTTTTTTCAGCTTAGAAGGAGCCGGGCGAGAGCACCAAGTCCCGTGCTAGGGGCTCAGGCATTGGAGACCTGGTCCTGGATACTGACAACCAGTGTTGGGATTTTCATGCTCGAGCTTGGAGTTTCGGGTCCAAGTTTTAATATTTAGTAATATTTTGAAAGTTGATTTCTGATTTTTTTAAAGGGGAAGTCATTTTCCTAAATATTTTTTTGTCAAAGTAACATGTCATTCATTTCAATAGAAATACAAGAGAAAAACCGCATAGTCCAATTGTAAACTGAGACCAATCCTATGCAATTTTTAAACAAAACAAGCTCTAGAGACCAAGATGAATCATAAGAATAAGATTAAAGGTCACACATTCAAAAAGTAGATCGGTGACTCTTTTAGACCAAAATCGACAACTGATCACCGGTCTTCATTAATCAACCCACATCGAGAACTTCAACTGTGAGTGTGGCTTATCTTAATACTATTGCCGTTCAGAGTAACAATATTGAATAAGCACAAATTTGATTCTTGTGTGAAAGTAAAATCTTCACAAAGATTCTCTTATGGGAAAATTACCAAAAAAGTCCTAAACCTATTGCTATTATGACAATTCAGTCCTAAACTTTTGTTTTTGGCCAATTTAGTCTTAAATTTGTTTTTGTTCCAGTTTAGTCCATCCGGCCATGCATAATCAAAAATGTCTGATGTGGCAACCTAGTCAGCATCGATCGGCGTTGACATGGCAATGGAGAGCAAAACGTCACCGTTTTGCTTTTAAAAAAATAAAAGCCAAAAACAAAAGGCAGAAGAGAAAAGGGCGTGGGGTTGGCTGGGTTCTTTCCCAAAATCAAGCGAGAAACCCTAAATTGAGAGGATCTTCCCCCCATTCATGGTTGCCCGACATTGATTCTTGGCAAATGCCTCCATTCAACACCTCCGTCCAAACCCTCCGGTCGACGCTCGCCCAATGCCTCCGTTCAATGCCTCCGTCCAAACCCTTTGGCCGACGCTCGCCCAACGCCTCCATGCAACGCCTCCATCCAACCCCTCCGGTTGACGCTCGCCTAACGTCTCCATCCGACGTAAGCGTTGGTCGGACGCCTCCGTTCGATGCTCGGCCCAACGTCTCCATCCGATGTGAGCGTCGGCCCGACACCTCCGTCCAACGCTCACCCAACGCCTCCATCCGACGCTCGCTCAGATTCGCCTGGTGCTTGCTTGACGCTCACTCAACGCCTTCATCGTCTTCTTGAAATTGCGGTGCTTTATATTTATGTTGAGACTTTAGCCATCTTGATTTCACTTGAATTTTATTTTAAATTTCGTTGACATGGGTTTGTTGTAGAAATGGGTTTGTGGTTGTTGAATTGGTTCATTTAAAATGGCTGGGCAAATTGCTGACATGATTTGTGGATGGTCTCGCGTAGAATGTCTCTGTCTCGCCTAGAATTTTTGTATTGTTGCTGCCTTTGGCTCATTTGGGAAGAATATACTACTTTGAGTTGCTGCCTCTAGTTCATATCTGTTAGGGAAATCCCTTATGATGTTTTGAAGATGACAAAATAAATCAAAGGCTACTAACGTGTTTGATGGTTGAGTAATAAACTATGCAAATGATAGAACATGTAAAGGATATTATCAAAGTCTATACTTGGAAGAACCAGAAGACGGACTGGACTCTACGCTGAAGCTGAACTTATTCAGACTGTGTCCAGAACTTAAAGCTAAATCTGTTCAGAAACATAATATGTTCAAACTCATATTGTAAAATCTATCGCACTCAAACTCAGATTGTAAAGTCTATTGCTCTCAAACTTTACATCTAGAACTCGACAGAACGTAACACAAGCCCAAATGTATAACGGCTAGTAATCTAGTTTGGATTCTACATCAAGATTGATTTGATTGACTCAATCTAATTGATTGACAATTAAATCTTGAAGACAAGAACTTTTTATACGAAAAAGCTTTACTTATGGAAACCAAGATTCTGTTTGTATGGTCGATCAGAATCAATTTGGGATTCTACTTCTATCATTCAACGGCTACCAAATCTTCTAGATACAGATCTGTCCAATGGGTAGATTGGAAGACGATCCTCTAGATGCTGTCCAATGGCTAGTTTGGAAGTGGAGGAGTATTTAAAGAGATGAAGGACCGATGAGCAAGTAAGAAACGGAGCATAGAATTTATAATTCCAAAGTCTGAGCAACTTCGATCATACACTTGTCTTTGGTGAGCTTAAACGTTTGTGATCGTGAGATAAATACCAAAAGAGTGACTTAGTGAGATAGTGTGATCTACTACTAAGTGTTTGCACTCAAAGTTGTAATCTCTTGTTAATTGCATAGTGGAATCCAGCAAAAGGCTGTTAGCGTGGGAGAGTGGACGTAGGCTTGGTCTAAGCCAAACCACTATAAACCTTGTGTTCTTATTCTCTTCCCTGAACTTTATTTTATTTCGTATATATTTGCCAATGTTTCGTTTAAACACCTATTCACCCCATCTAGGTGTAGGTGTTCACCCCATCTAGGTGTTCATACTAGCACTATCAATATCAACAAAGTTTGTTAGGCATATGGAGTTCCTAATATACTCCTCGTTCTGATTTCCCAAAACTCGTATGGATCACCTAAATCTCACAGCAATTGCAACAATTTTGGCCTACCTATGTTTTGGATTTTATATTATACTTGGAGGGATTCTGTATATATCATCCATGAGCACATCAATTTTTTTTCAAGGACTCGAACTGAATATAATATGCATATCTCGGATTGCAACTTCAAAAAAGTGATTGAAAGTTGAAACTGAAATTATTGTTACTGTCTCTGGTTCATTTGGGAAGAATATACTCCCTTGAGTTGATGTCTCTATTTTAGAATCAACAAAATTTATTAGAATTAACGAAGTTTTTTAGTAAACAATTCACGATTGTTTATTTATTTTGTCATAAGAAAGCCCATTCATGGACTTTATTTGGTCAAGTTATACTACTAGTTTACTATTGGTGTTTTGCTTTAGTTAAACTAGACTTCACTCTAATGTTGTCTATTTCTATATACCAATGCTCACTCTTGTTTACAGAAATAAGACAACATGTTAACTATACTGCTGTCTTATTTATGCTGAAAATGCATTGTCTACATCTTGTTGACCATCATATCTACATATTTTCATGTGCAACCTAAGTGCACAAATTCATAGGCTTACGAGGCTCCTATTTCCAACAATCATTACAATTAATGAAGACACAAACGAATTCGTCACAATCGATGACATCGGTTCCTCTAATCACCAACGATACATATGTGCTTTGCTATTATGGCCTGAAATGTCCTCTACAAGTAGCAAAGACGAATAAGAAACGAGGAAGAAGATATTACAGTTGCCCAAAATACAAGATTGGAGAAAGTTGCGGTTTTTTTGCTTGGGTTGATGCGGAAATTAGTCCATCGGCAAGAAATGTGTCAAAAAAATTTCATCGAAGCAATGTTGAAGAGAAACTATCGAGCCATACTGAGGATGATGGCAATTCAATGGATGGAGAATTCAAAGTTTTCAAGGCACAACTGAAACATTTTGAACAAAATGTGTTGAAGTTAAAAAAACAAAATTCCACATTGAAGACAATGTTAGTTATGTCGTGGGTGTTTATAGTGATTTTAGGAAACTTGTTATTTTGAAATATGAAGATGAATGATATAATGAGCTTGCCGTAAAATGTGTTAATGTTGTTTGTGTCATGTATTTGTCTACATGAAGTTCGAACATGAATGAAATGCAAGTTTTTTGCAATCTCTTTTGTTTGCTTGGAACGGAAAAGGTATTGCACCAGATGATTAAGGAACATATCTAGAAGGCCGATATAGTAAGACAAAAAAACATCAATGTGTTCGATGTATCTTAAAACAAGTCTTTGGCGCAATAATTAGACTACAGTCCTCCCATCCAGTCATGCCCCAAACCAAGTCGCTTTTCACCAAACTTTTAGATAGCCTATGTTGGTCTTGTAATTATATTGTGATCCAAATCCACATTATGCGAGAGTTACTTTCCAAATTTCGACGCGAATAAGAGTCCGAGAACTAATTTCACACTTTTGTACTAAAAAGTGAAATTATAGTCATGAGCATATAAGGCTATATGAAGATATTCATCCTTTCAATTCAATAAAATAATAAGACATTTGAAGTTGAGATAGTAAGTTGCGAATGTTTTCACAAGGCAAAAGTAACTTATTATCATTTCCACCAGAGAACATCTGTCCCCATAGAGAAAGCTAATGCACATCAGGCCTCAAATGTTTCTGAAGAAACTAATATCATGATCATCCGGAAAAAAAAAAAATGAAGAAACTAGGCATCTTCAAAACATTCAAAACAAGGTCACTTTTTCTGGTAAAAATTCATGCAGTGCCGAACAAGGACCGCGGTCGCCATCACTATGATGACTACATAGAAAAGCGTCTCTAAAAGTTGAGGCGACGTCGATGTTGGAGCTTGGCATGTTGCCTTCGAGGTTGAAAGGATCCCGGAAGTGGTCATAGTTGCTAGTCAACAAGCCCAACAACGTAAAGCCGATGGAATACACTTTCCTTACCGGTTTAACATGATTGTTCCACATGAAGTTGGCGAGGGCCTGAGGAAGTAGGAAGAAAGTTTGCATCAGCCACCGTGTAGTCTCGAAAGAGTACTTGATCTTCGATTCAATCAACCAGTCGAGGCCTTGTTCAGTAAGAGAGCTCCCAAATGCGACCTCTCTGCAACTAATCAGATACATTTTGCCAAGGAGGGTATCATACAGGCATTCCATGAACAATTGCAATACGCCCTTGTAGCTCACTTCCCTAAATAGATGGGGTGGCTTGGAGAACGTCAGGTGCAATGAGACATTCAAGAACCGATTATGGAACAGTGCCACTTTATCGGCCGATTTATCCTCATAAGTGAAATTGCAATTTTAGGGACATGAGCATAGAAGACCTAAGGAGAGGACATCTGCTTGTACCTAGATGAGGGCCCCGAAATCATCATTCACTTGACAATATGTTGCACCAATTCTATTTTCTTCTAGTTTTCTTACGATTCTTGGGCCATAATCTCTTTTCCACTTAGCACATGCATCCCTCTGAGTATGCATCCTTGTCATTATCATTATCCGCATTTCCTTCAACATACTATATATAGACTTACACCTAGTAGTTCCATTGAATGCCTCGCATAAGTTATTATCAACAATGTCACATTTCACATCAATATTGAAGAAAGCATTACCCCAGTGCTTTGGCTCTGTTTGCACCAAATCATGATATGCACATGGACTAATTTTCTTCAATGCCTAAGAGTGTTCATCATACTCCGTCCTAGTATTGCTCTTAGCACACTGCCAAAATAGTCTTTGCATTTGTATTCCTTTATATTTCTTGCCCCAATTAGCATAGATGTGTCAAGCACACATCCTATGCTCAACTACAGGTGGCAAATCAACCACAGCTCCTATAAGGCCCTACGAAAGATGATTGCAATGTAAAACATATCTTATAAATGTGATTATCTAAGAAGTCTAACAAATAAAAATTAAATAAAGAACTTACCTTTTGTTTGTCATTAATTATGACCCAACCTCGTCCATATGTGTCAAAAATATTAAGATCATACATCAAATTTCTTAAGAACCACGTCCAGGTGTCGCTATTCTCAACTCTGACAACCGCCCAAGCAATTGAGAACATCTAATCATTTGCATCCCTTCCAATAGCACATAAGATCTGACCTTGAAAATTTCCTTTCAAGAAACAACCATCTAACCCCACAACTTGTCTCCATCCACTAAGGAACCCTTTCTTACAAGCGGCAAAGCAAATACATTCTTTCAAACAATGCCTTAGAGTGCATATCTGGCTTTTCAACCTTCAATGTAATAGTATTCCCAAGATTTTTCTCCCTAAGCTCCTCTACATAATCCCATAGTTTTGCATATTCCTTCTTATAGTTTCCCATCAACACTTTATAAGCAAACAACTTAGCATTCGTACATTGAGCTATGCTTACATCTAAACATAACTGTTCCTTGATTAATTCCTTGAAAGTAATATTTTTAATAGTTGGCATTGCTTTTATTGTAGGAAGATAATGATTTGCCAACCAAAAACTTGTCACCCTCCTATTTTTGAAGCAAATGCTACAAGTATGCTCTGAATGTAAGGTCTTGACATGAAATGATCCAGTACAAGTATCAATAGAGCTAGAAATCTTCCAAGGACAACTCTCATTAACACATTTTGCTCTAACAAGCTTCTTATCATTCTTTGTAAATTTTATCTACATTCAATCACTAAGTACTTTTTCAAAGCATCTTTGAATTGGCTACTACTATCAAATGTCATAGCCACAGTAAACACAATCACAGCACAATTAGGATTATATCTTGGAAACCTACTTCTCTTTCTAGTAAAATCATGATCTTCTCCCTCTACATCAGACCCCAAACTATCATAGGCATCTGTTTCACAATGCTCAGTCTCGTATCCAACTTCAGCATAAACTCTACAATTCACATCTAATGGTTGAGATGATACCAATGATGTGGATGGTTCTCCTATAATCAGATCCTTTGTGGCCCTCCCACAAAACTCAATTATATTCTTCCTTGCTTCTAGAAGCTCTTCATTATCAATATCATCATCATCAGTCCAAAATCTTACATCGCCAAGAAAAATTGTCTCTTCATCATTGTCGTCATCCAGAATATCCCCCTCTATGTTAATATAATTACCTTCATCAACTAAGTTATTATGATCTAAGTTATCCTCATGCTCAATAACTATCTCATTAGCTAAATCAATATCATTGCGAGCACCCACACTAACCCCCTAACCAACACCCTCACTTGGACCAGTACCCTCACCCACACCCTCACGACCCCCTTGACCAACACCCTCACTTGGACCAGTACCCTCACCTTCACCCTCACCCTCACCACCCCCCATGACCAAAACCCTCACTCGGACTAGCACTCTCACCCACACCCACACCGACCCCTTGACCATCACCCTCAATTGCATCATCGATTGCAAAATTTTCTCCATATATCTCAATTAACCCACAATGCAAATAACTGAACAGTAAATCAACGACACTACTCTCATTCCATATATATCTCAACCCATCTTCTAGAGACTCTTCAGGAAACTTAAAATAAAGTTTTTCAAATTTACAATTTACCCCATTCTCAATATCTCTAATGGAGCTTTCATAGCTCCTTGAACCAATATCAATTTTTACCAAATCAATCTTACCCCCAACATATTCAAGCATTAGGCGATGGTAAAAATTTCCACCATGGAAAAGGCAAGCCCATGCCGACTTGTTGCTCATCTCGACCCTACACAAAAGAACACAATATATGTTGTAACAAGCCACATAATGGAGATTTTAACATAAATGGCCCAAAGTGCTACAAAAATATAAAGAGTTTGACTTGAGCATAAGTGCAAAATCTTTTCCGTCTCATAATTACAAGTGAAATTTCTCTCTAATTTATGAGAATTAAGTAGGTCAATTAATAACTAGTACCTATGATACGAGAGTTCAAGGTGAATAGTGGTGCATAATTAGTTTGCTTTCAAGTTAGATATTTGGTTTGTATAGCTACTTGAAGCCGGTACCAAAAATCTCAGGGCTGATAAAAGAAATTTTTCTCTCATAGTATACATGATCTTGTTTTTTTTTGCAACTAATGAAGGAGAAAAAAGACCATAATGCTAGGTTCTTTGTATATAGATATAGAAGCATTAAAGCATCTTATGCATTTAATTGGTTCTTTTAGCAGGTCAATGTATTACAAACAGCATGGCTCACAAGGCTTTAATTTTAGAATATTACTTCATATTATCTCAATTCTTTCCTACCGTCACTTCCATGGATATTGTTGGTTTTCTTTTTTGTCTTTTGGCTTTTCAGGATATTTGACAATAGTTTCATTGTTTAGGCGGCTAAAGAGTGCACTTCTATGCTTAAACTTTGAAGTTAATTTGCTCAGCATCGCTGATCTACTTTCAGTTTAAAACCAAACAGTCGGTTTGTTCAACGCACGCGAAGAAATAAGATAATTTGAGAACACGACAAAGACAAACATAGAGACAAAACATAGTTTAGGACCACGGCAATATACCTTTTGACAGATTTTGACTGACTTCACAACCACCCACCACGTAGCTCACCACTTGCCGACAACACAATCAAATTAGGACCACCTCACTTGCTTGTGTTTGCTGTAAACGAACGAATCGCGTCAAGTTGTGGGCGAATCGAGTCTTCGGGTCTTCGGGTCTTCTCGTTTTCTCAATTCAGGCAAGTAGCAACGAACAAATCAGGTCAAGTTGTGGCCGAATCGGGTCTTTGGGTCTTCAGGTCTTCTCGATTCGAGCGAGAAGCGACAAACAATGGTGTTGGCCAAAAAGGGGCTTGATTCACAAAGGATATTGACGGAAAAACAACTTAGGTTGAGGAAATCGCAAGGCGAGATCAAATCAACTAAAAATTTCAAGAATTTTGGAGGAGATCTCACTAGGGTTTTTTAGATGATTTTTGGAAGAAGCAAGGAGCAGTCGCACAAATCCTATAGCCAACTCCACGCCCTTTTCTTTTCACGCCCTTTTCTCTTCTGCCTTTTGTTTTTGGCTTTTATTTTTTTTTAAAGCAAAACAGTGATGTTTTGCTCTCTGGTGCCATGTCAGTGCCGGCAACACCGACCGACGCTGACTAGGATGCCACATTGGACTTTTTCGACTATGCATGGCCGGATGGACTAAATTGGAACAAAAATAAAAGGTTTAGAACTAAATTGACCAAAAAAAAAAAGTTTAAAACTGAATTGGCATAATTGTAATAGGTTTTGGACTCTTTTGGTAATTTTCCCTTCTTTAATCGATCTCCTTCGAAATTAAATTGACACACCAACAAAACCTAAGGGAAGTGAAAGTTGAAATTATATCGCAAAAATCTTCACATATGAACTAGATCGGGATAGAAAAGCTCCTCAAAATGAGAAGAAAGTAAGAAAAAGAAAACAAAGAACCAAATCAATCAAAATAAAAGGAAAAAAAGGGAAGGGAAGGGAGAGATCTAATTCAAACCCTCCCTCCATGAAAGTTGAAAAAGAAAATTGTGTGAAGAAGAGAGTGAGAGGAAGCCTCCTAAGTCGAGCTAAGTAGCTCGTTAAATTGCTCCATTGGAAATGACGAGGGAACCCTACGAGAGGGTTCCCAATTGATCCAGGTAGGGTCACCTTGGCTAACCAAGGGCCCTCCCGACCGTAAAAAACTAAGGGAGGGTATTGGGGTGTTACCCACCCAAGAAAAAGTAAGAGGTAACTGACGGGATGAAAGGCCCTAGATCAAAGGGAAGAAACAAGCGAGAGAACCACCCTAGGGTAGGAGAACTTGCAATGTCACCCCCATATTCCCGCTTTATCGGGAAGACACGGACTGGAGCAGGTCCTTAACAAGCTCAAGAGGAAGAAACAAGCGAGAGAATTGCCCTAGGATGGGAGACCTTACAATGTCATCCCCGTATTCCCTCTCTATCGGGAAGACAAAGATAGATAGAGAATTATGGGAGCTCACGGTGGTCAAGATAGGCACCATGTCAAAATTTAAATTCTGGCTACCACCGGGTAGGTAAGTATAGTAACCTCACACGCCTGAGGTGAGTGAAGAGTGGGTGAAAGGCCTACTACAAAACTAGCATGCCTTACGACAAGGTTACTGAACCAACTGGCTAAGACTGTACCCCGGTTCAGTGACTATGAGTACCCTCTCTCTATGGCAAATGAAAAAGAAAATTGTGTAAAGATGAGAGTGTGCCCTCTTCACATTACTCAAGTTATTTTCTTAAATTTAAGCATATTTTTCTATTAATTAAGAAAATATTTTCTGCTTAACTCATTTTCCTAAACGAACCCAGTGTTGGAAAATGTTTTTCGTAATATAAACAAAGTCTTCTATATAGATGAATCTTTTTTTTGGGGGAGGGGGGAATTTTGTTTATCATTACACAAACATAGCATGAATCTTGACCAGAATTTGAATTGAATCTCCACACGGCACGAAAAGCTTCATCTCCACAACGTGATTGTTGGTGACAAAAGGATCAGTATCGTATTCTCTCGGCTTTCCTTCCGTGGTCATGCCTCCTTGCTATATGAAGCTTTTTAATTGCACTCTATGTTTGTGAGGAACATATTTGGGCAACTTCATTATTTTTTCATCTAACTCCATTTTGAACGAGGAAATGCACATGCTTCCGCGTGAGTCTCGGTCTAATGGTTTTGCTAGACATAAACCCGTGCATTGCACGTATAAATAAACTACTAAATTTGGACTGACTACTTAGCGTACAAGAAGGAATGAAAGGGCATGATATGCACTTATATTTCGTACATTATTTGCTAATGTCTCAAATGCATGTAAGATAATCTCAATAGAAGATTTTGCGTAATGATCAATAAGAGAAAAAACTTATACTATGAGTATGTGATAAAGCTAAAATACAAAATGTTTATATATACGTTACAATTAAATAGAATGAAACGAAGATAGAGGGTAAGGGTTAGGGCAATTAATTGCTGGCTATGTACGATAAAAGAATCTAATATCGCCAGTTAAGCAAATGACAATAAACTAATCGGCTTCAAAGCTCTAACCTAGTGAATCCATGTGAGAGAAACTTATGCCGTTCGTTTCACGGAAAATAAATGTTGCGGAGTTAGCAAGCTAAAATACTTTCGCATCTAAATCGAGTTTTCATTTCATAATTCTCTATATCTCTAGATAAATAATGAGGACAAAAGGCCAAAGAAGTATTCCCCGTAATCACGGCTGCCTTAGATATAATTTTGGCTTAATGTTGCGGAGTCAACAAGTTTTGAGCAGGGATTACGCTTTGCTTGATTTGTCAAAATGATTAAACATTTTATTCTTTCATACGTAAGTTTATATAAATAAGAAGTAAATAAGACGTAGATTCCACATTCTGCTGAGTTGGCAGATTGAAGGCTTTCTTAGGTTACGTTTTTCTTAAGATTGGCAAATTCAAGGACTCCTCATCGCATCGAATTTTCTAGCTTTTCCTTTCAGGAAAAAATGAGTGGTTTTCCAATTTCAAATCAACGTTGATGGTATGAATACTTGTAATTTAGAAAGAGAACGATATAATGCTGTGAGAGATGCTTAAGGAAGCTACTACGGAAGCTTTAGCGCTCCCGAAAAGATGTAAATTCTCGAGAATTTTTTTATAGTGGATTCCAACCATGTTGAGACTGTTAGATTTGGGAGAGTGGAGAAGACAAGTCGAAGGTCGAACCACAATAAATCTACTGTGCATCTCTTCTATCTCCTTAACTCCTTTATTATCTCCTTGCTAGGAGATTCTACTTCTTGCATAATTATTTTACACATCTATCGCGAAGTTTTAATTTTCTAAGATTCATCAATTCACCCCTCTTGGTTGTTGCGCTACCTCATTTCACATAGTTGTGTTGTAACTATTAGTATTCCTGTTAATAAAATTGTTATTTATTCCTTGTACACAACGTATGCCTAGCAAATATCTTATAACCAGCTCTTGGTAAAGGATTCTTTCTGAGAGGGATGCATAACTCTAATTTATAAGTGACTAATCCTTTTTCTTACAAAGAGCATTTTTTATTTTTTATTTTTGCATTCTACCCTCATTTTGCTTTTAACTAGGATTTTTGTCTTGCCTTTTGATGAGTTTCAAAATTACCAATTGTCGAAAATTCTAAAATCTTTCCATAACTCTTTCTATTAAGTATCAGGGACATTTTCAATACTTTCTCTTGATTTTTACAGTTAGGCTATTCATCATATATAAAAATTCCCTATGTCACATAATAACTATAATTAGAAATTTTGTAACTTTCACCAAGTCACCACATTTCTTAACTTGAAACTGAGAATCCCGCCTCCATTTCATTCAAAAGGAGGAGATCCATATGAAATATGACAAAAATTAAATTAATAATTTCTACTAAAATACATGTTCCAGTTTTGCACATAGGTGTGCTACTAGGAATATCATATATAGATGTATAGACGCCTTGGTACTTATCTACTCTACCCTTTTTAAGTATTTGCAAAACAATCATTAAGTTTCTTCAATTTCCAAGAGCCCAATTTCATTGAGAGAAATGTGGACTAAAGTTGGAGCCCATATCTCCATATGATGAAGTGAACTTGATTGACACTTGGACCCAAAAATAAAAAGCCCAAATGCATTCATATTCACTTGGGACAAAGTGGTGGGCTTTCTTGACTCATGGCATTTGAATTGCCTTCCCAATGATAGGAAGAAATGATTCAGATCTTTGCTTTTGTACGTACAAAGAGGGAAATGCCAAGAACCGTCGTCGCCTTTCATTCCCTTACCACTCTCCCTCTTTTGCTTTTCAAAATACCAGTTACCGTCCCCTTACAAAATTGCCGCCCTTCAGAATTCTCATTTCTCCAAGTCTCTCGCAGACCCTAGCCTCCATCACGACAAACACTCAACTTGTTCATCACCCACCACCGTCTCCCGCCGCCATCATGATGGGAGGGGAAGGCTTTGACGGCAGCCGGTGGGGGAAGCTGAGATTAGGGTTTGGTTTTGGAGGGTTTGGGTGTGGTAGGAGATGAGAGAACAAGTGGTCATAGGACTGCGATCGAAATGGACATAATTAGCCAGAGCGGAGAGACATGCTTTTTCAACTTCACATCCTAGCTACTTTCAAATAAAACCGCAGGTTGAATAGCGGATGTGAGGAAGAAGTCGCTTTACAAATATTGTCGGCGGGCCTGGCACATTTCTCGTGACTTAAACTTTTAGGACTTACTATCATCAAGTATATCTAAAAGCAAGGATCTAGAGTAAAAAATCTTAGTGTTTTCATTATGCCCGTTAATCTTGTCATTTTGAGGGTGGTCTAGTTGATGAGATTTTAATTTCACTAAATGTTTTGCCAACATGACTCGACTTATGCTAAAAAGAAATGGATAGAGAGAGGCCACTATTCTTTATGAACAAGTCTCGCGCACATCACAAAACATTATGATCTAAAATTATAAAAAAAAGATTGTCATTCAATACCAGTCATGATTCAGTGGGTCGAGATAAGCAAGCCCTCCCGCCATCTCGCCGAGTATCTAGAGGTCCAAAAACTGCTCATCCAAGTAACACGCACAAATCGTCACGGTTAAGCAAATTCAATCTCCCAACATCATATTTCGGAGCATTAGCATGCACGGTTATACCGCTAGACCGCCACCATCGGTGATTAGTGTTATGCTCTCGATACATATTCTATGAACTTATTTTCTAAAGGAGTTGTCCGGCATATATAACGGCATTAGGGTAAACTTCAGATATAGAAATGTACCTAAACGAGAATGGGAAATGGACAGATCCATGCATTTCACAGCAGTCAAACATCTTACACTGCACTGGCAAAGGATTGAACAGACCATACTTTATAATGTTTGGTGATTCATGACTTCCTGTCCCAGAATCTTTACATACTCAATGTCCAGATCATTCATCTCTCTCTCTCTCTCCGAGTCAGAAAAGCGAACCCATGCTCCTCATTTAGTGCAGGATTCACAGGCGATGCCACTTCAAAAGGTCCTCAAGTGGACCAAGAAATTCAGAGAGATGAGGAAGGAATCATTGAATTGATGAAAGGGAGAGCCCCCACCTTTGACTGCCCACCCTTTTGCTAATTCCAACACTCCCTCTCTCTCTCTCTAAACACTCTTCGCTTTGGAAAAACCTCCAATTTGCACCAACTTTTCAAAAAGCCAGGAAGAAAACCCTGGCCCACATGTGATTACCACAGCAACTTTATCGATTTACATATATTTTATGGAAATGTGGGCAGGTGACTCGAAATGAGTGGCGAAATAATATGGAGCTAATGATGTTCGTCACTAACTCTGTTGCTTTTCCCTCTTTTCCCTGTTCTCTTTTCTCTTTTTTTCTGCTCGATTTCTTCATGGGATCGGAGTCCCTCTTCCCCCCGTCGACAGCTTTGGCCGATGGACCTTCGTCGCCAATAGTGGAAAGTCGCCCCCAATCATCATCCACATCATCCCACATCCCACTTCACATTGAAACCAGCCCCATCTCTCTCCCTCCCTCTCCCCAAAATGATAATGAATTTGTCATTTTTGGGATCTCGGCGGAAAACAAAACTGAGTGAGTGGGCTATGCCACTTCTCTTTTTGTTGCTTTTTGGAGTGTGATTTGAGTGCACTTTCGTGTTGGAGTGTGCCAAAGTTAGCTGAGTCGGATAGCGACTGAGGACATTTTTTGGCTCTCTGCCTTGATATTGCAATGCCTTGGAGCATTGCGAATTCGAAGCGTTATGGACAATTTGTACTGATCATGCTTCAACTTCAGCGTTCCAACTTAACGTATGCATGTGCTGCTCTTTCCTCTTTTGATCATGTACCTCCATGCAAATGAACTCCGATCAGACTCTTCCGACTCTGGTACTCCTCTAGGTTCGAAAAATGTCACGCCTTGTTTGATCCTAAGTTTCGGAAAATCATGAAAAGATCTCGAGATGAAGAGAGGATGATTAAACTTATCTAGGGTTTCCTACCCAGTTCTTGTAAGTATGATCCACCATAAGTCGAGCAGAAAAAGATAAATCCCCGTATTCTTTCTTTCTTTCTTTCTTTTATACATGAAAAGAGGGAGTGATAGATTGTATTGTTAACATAAGCCTCTCGTTCCCATCACAAGACATTCAATTTGATCAAAACCTGTTCATTCCAATTCGTAGGCGAATAATCCCATCATCGAGCACGAATATTCTCATTCACATGACTCATGAGGTCACAAATGCTCTTATGACCTCACAAAAGATAGCATAATTTTTTTTTTATCGTCGGAGACTTCTGTGACACATTAGTCACGCGACATCGTAAAGAGACAAAATCAAATGATTTCTTGACTACGAGCAGAGAGCGTTTTGTCCCCGTAGAAAATCGGCCGTTTCTGTTGGGTAACGACAAGACCATGGAGGCTTGCATTATTTTGTCAAAGGAGTATTTTCAGGGTTCGGAATGCTCTTCCAGTCAAACCGCAACTCCAAGTGGTCTCGCCAGAACAGAAAATAAATTAATAATAATACTGAAGATCGAAGTTCTACTGGAGCATTACGACAGGGACAAGACAGAGATCGTTGTTGTGTCATTTTCTGCGGTCGCATTTACCGACGTGGTCAGCTTAAACAAAGGTTTTTTCCGCCCGGGTCTACGTGGCCTGCCCGAAGGGCTCGTACATGCACGTCCAAAAAGTGGAGTTTAAGTTATTATTGGCATCGAGACTAAAGTATGATTGGGAATTGCTTTTGGAAATAGGGAAATGACCTGGAATTGTCGGGGGGGATGATTAAATTAAGATCTGACATGACGGCTACGTACTCCCCTCTAATTATTATATTATCGTCCAATGGTAGGCTCGATTCCCTTAAAAATCTTCTATTTTAGGTCGAATTTTTAATTTTGTCCTGAAATTTTGATTATCTACAAAAAAAAAAATCCAAAACTTTCATTATAATCTGAAATCTTCCCTCGCGTCAGAAAAGCCATTATTAATTTGTTTGAAATTATTAACGTCGGGGCCAATTAGAGATTTGAGAGCACGTGTAATTTTATTACTTCCTCCAAACGTAGATTAGGTAAAGACTTGAGTCGAAAATTTTTATGGAAGTTAATAATAAAGAGACCTAAGCTTTGTTGTGCGTCTCGTTTGCATGTGACTTCCCTAAAAAGAAGTATTTAAATAAGGGTTAATATCATGAAAAATTATAAATTAGTATATATATGACAAATTTATTCCAAAATTAGTCAAAACCAAAAATCTCAAATTGATACATTTGTAATAATTTTACCATCCGTTAACTTCTTTTAAATTAGATTAATATCATAAAAATCACAAATTAATACACTTATGATAAACTAAAGTGTGAAACCTCAAACTAACATACTATTATGTACCATCTAATTCAATAACTTAATGATAAAATTTAACGAAAACCTATGATGATAAATTTCTCATAAATGTACTAGTTTGAACGTAAATAATGGATTCCATTAATGAGTTTCTTTTTAATGCTTTTTAAACAATCAAAAAGGAGAATTTTTAATACACCAACTATTCTCATGATACAATGAATTAGTTTTTTTGAAAAGAAATTATAGTTCAAATGTTAAAACTTTTCACTTTCAGGCACTCGAATCTTAAAAGCTTTTAATTCGTGCATTTAAATTGTAAAAAAAAAACTTAAAACTTTTCACTTTCGTCTAGTTTGTACAATTTAGTTCTTCCATCAAGTCCATCACCTTTCAATTGACAGGAATGCAGACGCAACTCTTTTTATTTTATTTTTTTCCCAATCTTATGTGGCTTTTGAATACAAAGTATTGTTGTTTTGTCCGCCAGTATAAAAAAAATTAAAAAAAAATTGAAATTGAATAAACTGAAAAAAAATAAAAATAAAAAATAAAAAGAGGCAAGGGTGGATAGGGGTGTACAATAGAAATCATTTGAATCAGCCAATTCTAAGCAATTCTCAGGGACGTAAGTCTAGTTCCCAATTCTGCAAAATTGGAACTAGTGATGGGCAATCTGGTTTCCAATTCCATGGTGGGAAAAAAACCACCCGGACTAGAATGAATTTTTTTTTTTAATAAAGAAATCGATATAAACATCTCTTCTTCACCTCCATGAAGTCTCCAACCCCACACGTGCTGCTGCAAAGGCCACGAGCTTTCGCACTTGGACTTCGCTCCCCAACCCTCCCTCCACGGATTCGCCCTCACCATGTCGGTCACTCCCAAGAAGCTCTCTCTCTCCTTAACCCTCTCCTCTTCGCCCAACCCTCTCCGCTTCGACAACGTCCCCATCATCTCTTCATCCTCATCTTCTTCATCTCCGTGGAGTCTCCACCTTCACGCAAACTGTGATAGCCCAAGCCGGGGTGCACAGGGAGGAAGGATGGCAGTGCGTCTGCGCCTCGGTCCCCGAACGTGCGTAGGGAATGGGTCCTCTCTTGTCCCACATCACTTAGGGAGGAATTTTGGATTAATTTATAAAGCTTGAATCTCTCTAACCTGTGTGATGCGTTTTAAGGGTGCGTTTGGGAATCACTTTTGGGGAAAGTCTTTAAGAAAATGCAAATACCTTTGAGTTAAAGGTGTTTTCCAAAATCTGTGTGTTTGGTAAATTGTACTTTGAAAGTCTTTGTGAAGTATTTTGAGCAAAATGGCGTTTGGGAAATTACATTTACAAAGGATCTTTGTGGTAAAAAAAATTATTAAAAGAAAAATAAATAAAAAATTGACCACCAAGGGCGGCGGTGCCGGCGACCTCGGCGACCTCCGGCGCCCTCCGGCGACCTCGGATGCAGGGGCGGCGAGGTCGCGCGACGACCCCTTTTGCCTCCGGCGACCCGGGATCGGGGCGGCGAGGTCGCGCGACGTCCCCTCGACCTCCGGCGACCCGGATGGGCGCGAGGTCGCGCGACTACCCCTCGACCTCCGGCGACCTCGATCCGCGGCGTCGAGGTCGAGGGAGGACCTCGCCGCCCGGATCTGGTCGCGGCGGGGTCGCGCGACGCCGCCGCAACCCGATCCGGGCGCGAGGTCGCGCGACCCAAATCGGGGGCGGCGGCGTCGCGCGAAGAAGAAGAAGAAGACGGCCTGCCGCCCCCGCGACCCAGACCTCGGTCGCACCACCTCTGGCGTCGGTCGCGCCACCTCCAGCGTCGGTCGCGCCACCCCCCGACGGTCGCCAGCATCCCTCTAGCCGCCGCCCCCCCACCGTCAAACAACCGAACCTCCCGAAGAAGATGAACGATTGTCGCGTACAAGGGCAAGAACCGAAAAACAAAAAATTCATAAGGACAATTTCGGAAAAAAAAAATAAACAAGTGTCTCCCGCGTGGGCGTGCCGAAAAAGCCGAAAGCCCAAGGCAGGTCTTCACCTGCCTTCACAAAGCCTTGGCATTTGCGAAATGGGGCTCAAAATTTTTTGCCAAACGGGCTGACATTTGCCCAAGGACCTTTAGGCCTCCAAGGGGCTTTGGAAAGTAGTTCCCAAACGCACCCTAAAACGGTGAAAATTCAGTGTCCAAAGTGAACAATATTATATAGTGAGGCCCGGATCATTACACAAACTGCCATTTCCCTACCTAGCGCATGGCCACAAGCTTTTGCGCTTGGACCTCACCCACCACCTCTTCTTCCATGGACGCGCCCTCACCGTGTCGGTCACTCCTAAGATCCTCCCCCTCCTTAACCCTCCGTCCGGAACAATGTCTACAACATCGGTCACTTCGGCAAGGTCACCATCATCTTCGCCCTGGAAGTGAGAGTTCTAGAATTGAAGTGCGTGAAGTTAACAAGTGTTGGGATTCACGTCATAACAATCCCATATTTTTGGACACTAAATTCTCTCCATTTATCTTGCTATTAACACGACTCTAAAGTTAATTCAGTCGGACCACAAGAGTCGGTTGTCGAAATTCGACTCGAATAAATCGATCAGGCCGCCGTGTTTTCCTTTAACTACCTCTTTGATTGCGAATACATTCGCTTTTTAGCTAAGATTGCATGCTGGTGATGTTTATAATTCGCAATCAACTAATCAAAGATATTATAGTTAATATCATGAAGACCTAATTAATATGCTCGTGATAAATTTACCTTAAATTAATTTTTAACCACAAAAAAATCTAAAATTAGTACATTTATGATAAATTTATAATTCGTTAATTTTCATTAAATTGAATTAATATCATGAAAAACCACAAAATTGATATATCTATTACAAATGAAGGATAAAATTCAAAATTAGTATACTTATCAACTGCTATATATCATCAAATGTAACAATTTAATAATAAAATTTAACGAAAATTAATAGAGAATAAATTTATTATGAATGTGTCAATTTGAAATCATATCAATTTAGATTTTTTTTCGTGATGTTAACCTAACGTATCATGCATTCTTTCTCCCGGTTTGCACAGACGTTGCACGCTTCTGATTCTGAGCTGAACGCCGTGTCGTCGAGCGACGACAGAGCCGGGTCGGCACGGGACCTTCGAAATTCGACCATTCACTGACTTATCTTTGACCTTTTCTGTCGTTTCTGTCGGTCCCTGATTTGTCCTCTTCCGCGTTTCATCAATGCTTCGTATAATAATAAATGTCGTAATACGTTAACACTCAGATATTATTATAAAAGCCATTTTATTTTATTCTCTATAATTTTAGAACCATCGATTAACCCAAAAAAGAAAAACCCATTTTTCCCCTATTATGGTGTCAGATGTCATGTACGTTAAATCGAAAGAGTGAATGGTACAATAAATGCGCCGACCAAAAAAAAATAGTTACAATAAATAATTTTTTATGCATGCATTAATTTAATTTTATTATTTTTGTCCTTTTTTTTTGCCGTTTCTGCTGAATAATCAGTCACTTGTCATTGTTCTTACAGAGGCGCGCTAGGACTTGTTACTTTTACCAGGCACGCGTGTCGACCCGCGATCCGAAAAGTCTCCATTGCCCCTCCGTCGTCATCCCATTTCGGTCCCCTCTCGCCTCTGTTTCAAGGGCGTTTTGGACAATTCACCTCCGGACCGGGAGAAGATTGTCTATCGCGGACGGTCGAAAACGAAAGGTTGAACGCTGTCGGCTCGAAATTTGGTTTTTCTGTCTACTTAAAGAAAAATTTAATAGACCGACCAAAATTTTTTTTTTTTAATATTTATCCTCCATCAAAAAAGAAAAGAAGAAAATAATAGAAAGAAGACAACGATAACTTGGCGTTTGCAATAAATTCCAGAAATAGTCATTCACATGAATACTCCTTGGTGAAAAACAAAAATCAAGAATTTATTTCTTTTGTCTACTTCCATGAAAAAAATTCCTAAAATGATCCATCCATGCCACATATATATTCTAAATTAATTTTTGTATCAGCAAAGCTCCTAAATTGAGACACTTGTGCCACATTTACATCAAATTAATATATTCATGTTACATTTACTCTAAATTATAGTAAATCTAAGATTTTTTGCTGGTAAATGCGATATTGGTGCATCAGGTTAAAGTAAATGTGACAAAAAAATATTAATTTAAATTTTTTGCGATGTAAAAATTTGTTTTGAATAAATGTACCATGGATGTATCAGTTTGGGATAAATGTGATACAAACATACTGGTGCATGAGTTTTTATGACATTAAAATTAATTTGCGATAAATGCGACACCTGCATACCAATTTGGGGTGGGTTTTTATGACATTAATCATATTTTTTTTATACAATTGTAACAATGATATCGTCCAACTATACAATAAAAAAAAATCAATATCACCAAACCAAATGGGTGTTCTCTATATCCAAACGACATCTCGTCCACTTTCAACATCGTAATTGTACTCATTCGATAGCATCCGAAGATCTTTTCTCCATATTCAATCCTTGTCAACACAATCAGTGATTCTATTTCTTACAAAGATAAGAAAAAAAAATTGACCTACGCAATCCTTTCTTTATTTTTTTCTATCCTTTTCTCATGGTTTGAGGTAAAAATAATTTTAAAAAATTTTCTCGCCCGTTGTACAATCCACATAGGTGCTGGTCGATTCCACTTCCCCGCCTACTCACTTTTCCGTAACGCTACATAAGACCTACGGCGGTCAAACGAGGAGCACTGGGAAAAAAAAAAAGAAAAAGAAAAGGCAAATGAGGCCGAATTGCCAAATCACGCAAGTGGGGCCCACTACGGCCAATCGGATTTTGCCCGAAAAATAAAAAGGAGCCCCCCAGCGATCACGGTTTTTCTTTTTCCGTATCCGGGCCAACATTTAATAACCAGAGGTAAATAAAAAGAATTACTGGAAAAAAAGAAGGACCCGATTCACGCGCTGCCACGGAGCGCGTGAGTGAAGTGCCTCTTGGGGCCAAATCGCTTCTTGGAATGGAATGGATATGCTATCTCATTTTACAATTATGGGTGATTGATTCCGGTACAAGTTGGTGCCTAACTTAGAATTGGATGACTTTCAATTTTAAAAGATTGGAATCAGGAATTGGGAAACGATTCCCTTTTTTAAAGATTTTATGTAAAAGGAAAAAAAACAAATTCTTGTAATAAAATATGAAAGTTGCACCACTTCATTGCATGATATATGTTGGTGGTGTAGTTGCAATTGTTCGTGTTGAATATCATGGTTGCCCCTTGATGGTACTTTCTATCAAAAAAGATTCTTCAAAATTGGTTTAAAACCCCTGTCCTTGGAACTAAAAAGTGAATGGATTATAGATTATCCCTAGAGTCGGTCTTAAATCAGTTAGTCCAAGCTATAACTCAATTTCGTTCTCGAGTTCAAGTGGACCTAATGCTTACCCCTAATCATACTATTAGATGCCATCTTAAACACAAAATAATTTATTCATTTTTTGCTTTATATGTTTTGAATAATTTAGCATACATTTTCAAGAAGTTGGACCATATCAAATCCTTTAAAGTACTATGTTTAAATTTTGGGATGTTAAAAATATGAGGTATTCCCAAAGGGAGGGGAAAGAGAAAATAATTCTCCCTAATTAAAGGATGAGACGTATGAATACCGATACGTTAAAATAAAATATACTATTCTGTTAGTCCAGTAGGAGTGCTTGAGAGGCGAGGCAGCCATCATTAGAGCTCTTGGGCGTCTGGATCGTGGTGAGGTACAAATAATTTAGCATAAATTTTTCAGAAGTCCTCGGAATGTCTTCAGTTCTCTTAGGCGTACCAGCTGCATATATGGTAATGTGCTGATTTGCAATTATTTGATGCGACCCACTTTTTTTTTTTGGTAAGAAAAGACTATTTTTAATGGTTAATGAAAAAATTTACGTGAGCATATTCACTATTTTAGATACCGAATCTTTAACCAAAGCTGCAAAAAGATAGAATTCCATGCGCCCACTTTAGTTGAGAATCCTTGTTGGAACCTCAGAAGCTACAACAAAATGGAGCTACCGCCTTAAAGGTTTGAGTGCCAATTGACATTTTAGCTTACCTAAAAAGGGTTAAAGTCGAATACAAAAATTGACATCGAGAATCTATATTAAAAGTCCTTGAGAATCGATGCTGCAAAAACAAAAAAAATTATTCTTCCTTGCTATGCATTACAAGTTAGTTTTCTTTTTCCCCTCCTCTAGTTTGCATTCGGGTGGATGAGAAGAAATAGTCTCATTAGTGCTTTTGCCCGATTCAAAAAGACCTCTTCAGAAGTCGGTCCAGTGTCAAAGATAGTAACACCACCGACTCAATCAATTCTAGTCGCCCCATCTTTCAACTACTTTTTTTTTTCCGCGAGAGGAAGAAAGAAGGGATCGAGGTGCCCCGGCGGAACTCGCACCGCCGGGGAGCCGTGAGGAACACGCGCCGCCGCCGAGAAAGAGGGGGGTAGCCGGAGGGAGACTGTGGGGCGGGTCAAGCGATGATGACACAAAGTCCACAAAAGACGCAAGGCGCACAACATCGCAATTGAAAAGCTGTGTAGTCCAAAGGAGGAACACTTCTGGGCCCACCCCTATGGGCCCCACGCTCCCCCCGGGCCCCACGCTGGCAACTTCTTTTTTTTTTTTCTCTTTCCTCTTTTTTTCTTCCGCTCGTTCATTCATTCACACCCGGACGACAAATTAGTGGAGTCGACTCGATCTCCGATGGGATGGGATGGACAGAATCAATTTATAAAAACGTGATCGATTTGCTCGAATTAACAATTAAATTTATGTAACTTTTTAATTTAAATATGTATCTTGATTTCGACCTTGGCACATGAAATTTTGGCACCATCACGAATAAAAAAGCCGGTGACAATTTTTCCAAAATTTGAATTGTCACGTGTGTATATTTTCTCGAGCTGCACAATCCATCACGCTTGATTTTTCACTCAGGCTGTCTCACTTATGGTGGGGGCTATTCAAAGAATCCAGACATTTCGCTATTACAAAACCAAACATATCATAACGAAAAGTGATGGAATTGGCAAATTGACATTGTAAAATAAACGAATCTTATCCTATGTCCAAAAACAATGCGTTAAATTGGAAAAAAAATTTGCAATTTTCGAAGATAATTAAGTATATTTAATGAGGGTCTCAAGGGAATTTTGGTCGGGCACTAGTGAGTGATAAATGAATGAAGATATAACTTCACAATTCATAATAGTATAAAATTAATATTTTTGAAAAATCTGTTTTTTTCTTTTCTTTTTATTTTTAAAAGAAGAAAAAAAAAAAAAAAAGTAACGGAGACTAGACTAGACGCAGGAGACACACCCCACTGTAAAAGCGAGGAATTAAAGCAAAAGCTAAGGGGCGCGATCCAAACCATCCTCTGCTTCAAAGAGCCCTTCTTTCACTCGCGGACAGAGAAGAGAGAGAGTCTAGAGAGAGAGAGAGAGAGACCACCCCCCTGTCCTGGAAGAGAGAGAAAGAGTCTAGAGAGAGAAAAAGCAGAGCTTCGAGCTCGGGCTCGACCTCTGTGGCGCTCTGCTCGGGGAGGGCGGAGGGAAGGGAGAAAAGATGGAGAGGAATTAACCCTAAGTGAAAACCCGGCACGCGATCTCGCAGGCGCGCGCTCTCGCTCGCTCGCTCGCTTTCCCTGCTTCTGGACAACCGAGAGGCAGAGGCAGAGGCAGAGGCAGAGGCAGAGGGGGGGAGACAAGGGTCGTCGACCGGTCGCCTTCTGGTCTGCAGAGAATCTTGTCGCGAGCTGTTCGTTCGCCCCCCAGGTCCGCTCGCGAAGGCCCGAATTCGGATTATTACGCGCGCGCCACCGCATTGGACGAGTGCCCGCATGCCTTTTTGACCGGTGCGTCGTCTCTCTCTCTCTCTCTCGCTCTCTGCGCTTCTGGGTTTCGCGGCGTGACGGTGGGTTGCGGAGAGATGGGCAATGCCGCGGAGTACGGCGTCGCGAATGCTTTCTTGCGGTTTTTTCTGGTTTTTTGAATTGTGGGTGGTGCTGCTTCTTCTTCTTCTTCTTCTTCTTCTTCTTGAGAATTCCCTCGCTTCGTTCCTGGCTGCCGAGCGAAGTTTGAGGTGCTCCCGTTTTGGGGCGTCGTTTGAATTTGTTTTTGTGGCTTTCGGTTCGCTGCTTGATCCGGTGAAGATGAGCCGAGTTCGCTGGTTCGGCTCCTCGAGCTGGACTTGCAGCCTGAACCCAAAAGAAAAAAAAAACAAACTTGACTTGCGGGTCGAAAGCTCTTATGACGTGTGTGGTCGGTCGGGGTGGCTGCTGTTTCGATAGCATTTTGGGTGGTGGATCGTGATGCTCTGTAGTTCGTGAGTGGTTGGTTTGTCATCTACGTGGAAGCAACGTCACACCGAATTTTGGTGCTCTTGGTTTTGTACTTTTTGAGTTGTTTTTGATCCTTCCCATCTTCTTGATCTCTGCAGCTTTCGTTTTCTAGAAATCATGCGCGCAAAATAAGTAAAGAGTTTGTGAATCTGCTCTCAGTTTATCCCCATACTTTCTGGGTAGGATCAAATTCGAGTGGGGCTAAAAGTATGCCGCGCGATAGTTAAGCTTATATTGCGATCGAAACCCGCGTGTGTAAAATTGTTCTTGGCAATTGTATTTAAATCTCATCACTCCCTTTTTGCTTGAATTGGGTTGTTTTTATGGGATGATCAGATGTCGAGTTGATCCCTTTCGATGTTCCTATGTATTTAGCCTCAAGAATGATCGGTATTCTTTATTTAGTTAATAGAAGACTTTTGAAGTTACTGGGTTCAGTGGTAACACAGTTGTTTGGTCTGTTGCAGAGTTGCTTCTTCGTTGCTTTGTTAAGAGCATTTATGTGATTTTTTCCCATCACTGGGAATGGAAAGGTTTCCAGAAGTCAAGGTACTTCCTGCAAAGTTGCCCGGTAAGGACCAGGTATCCAGTATTCGTATGCCCACAGTGAGAGAAGTCGCAGAAGAAATGGATACGCACATGCATTTTTTTAGAGAAGCACATCAAGTGTCTAGTGGGCATCCGATATTGGTGAGAGGAGAAATTGGCCGATCTGTTTTACAGGACTCACAAGAGTCACGCTCATATGCATCCGTAAGAAGATGGAAAGGCAAAGACTCTATTCCCGGACAAGAACAATTGATGCCCAATGCTGTCTTATTTAAGGTCGGCGATGATTCATTTGAGGAAGGTGGCCCGAGTTGTTTTTCGGGAGCTAGTCATCCTCCTGAGCCGATTGACACAGATTTAATGAAAGCAGTTTATGTGCCGCTTGGTCAAGATAAACCTGAGAGCACATGCTTGATTAAAAGCTTGTCTGTAAAAGGACCCTTTCTGGAAGATCTATCAATCAAGCCTCCAGCTAAGAAACCTAGTCCAGTTATTCTTTCACCAGCAGAGAGTTTGGTTGAAGAACCTAATGATGTTTGTCCGTTTTCAGTTCCTCGCGCATCGCAAAATACAGATAATTCTCTCCTTCCAAATGACACAGAGGAGAAGGAATGTGTTTGGGATGCTTCTTTGCCTCCAAGTGGCAATGTAAGTCCACACAGTAGCATTGATAGTACAGGCGTTGTTACCGCCATGAGCGTTGTCAACAGTCGTGCCAGCACATACCGCAGTGATATGTTCACAAGTGACGGCATGCTTAGTGTCGACAGGAACTTTGAGAGTACAAAAGGGAGTGTGCGGGGGGATTCACTTGAGAGTGCGAAAACAAGCATTAGTCGAGCTAGTGATAGCAGTGGCCTTAGTGATGACAGTAATTGGAGCAACATCACAGGAAGTGCCAATAAGCCTCACAAAGGGAATGATCCTAGGTGGAAGGCTATCCTTGCCATTCGAGCGCGAGATGGAATTCTTGGGATGAGTCACTTCAGATTGCTTGAGAGGCTAGGATGTGGTGATATTGGCAGTGTGTATCTTTCTGAGCTAAGTGGTACTCGTTGCTATTTTGCTATGAAAGTTATGGATAAGGCATCTCTTGCTAGCAGAAAGAAGCTCAACAGGGCACAAACGGAAAGAGAGATTCTGCAGCTGCTAGACCATCCATTTTTGCCAACTTTGTATACTCATTTTGAGACAGAAAGATTTTCATGTTTGGTCATGGAGTTTTGTCCTGGAGGGGATCTGCATACTCTAAGGCAACGACAGCCTAGGAAGCATTTTTCTGAGTATGCTGCTCGGTAAGATTGATAACTACACGTCATCAGCTGTTTATGGTGTTTCCTTTCTTTGCTTTAAGACAAGTACACTTTTTTCTCGCCCCTTCCCTGTGGAAGGGTATGTCAATTTCTGCATTTCTTATGTGAAAGCTCCTTTGTTCAGTGAGAAAATATAAGTAGTATGCATTTGGCAGGAGTACATATGAAATGATATCATTTGCATTTAAAAGAGTTTGCATGATTTCATAAAGAACTAACTGCCACTTCATCTGGGATCTATTGAGCAACACCTTTCAGGTTCATTTCTTGCATGATCTTGTGCATGGTTTGACTGGTAATTTTGTTTGCAACAAACACGTGTTCTTTTGCCCAACAGAACATATTGCTTGCTTTGATACAAATTGAGATAGGGGACCTGAGATTCTGTTAGTGATCTTTCTTTTTCGGTTTCCATCTGAGAATGGATTGTTGACTTCTGTCATGTGGGAGAAAGCAGATAGGGTATTTTAAGAGTGGTTCTAGTTTATCCTCTATCCGCCTTTCACCAAATGTGTGCTTGCAGCTTATCTTCTGAAACTATTGAATGCAATCCTCTCTTAAAAACCTTGTTGGATTATAAGGAAGCATGATATCCAGAATTCTACTGAGTTAACATGCTTAATAATGTTGACTGAGTGCATAGTGGAGATATATCTTTGCTAGTACTTACTAGAGTTGCTCGGGCGCAATTAAAAAATTGCTCCTCTCTTTCACTGTGTTAAACTTGCATCAGTTGCTGGCTTTGCTGAAGATGAAACACTATTTTGTTGCTGATCATTATGATGAATCTCATCAGCATTTTAACAAGTTCATTGTTTGATTTGCAGAACATAACCTCTAGCTAAACTATCAGCATCAGTAAATAATATTTGGCAGAAATGAAAAGGAAGAAATATTGACTATTCTATCAGGGACAACTATGATCTTAGATTTCCTGTGTTAGTATAAACCTCATTGACCACATCTATCTTCAAGTCCTTGTTTTGATATAAAGTATTAGGGTTTGTGACCAAAAACAGTTTTTCAGTGGAAAGTCCATGGAACTCTTTTAGCTTCCTTCATGAGGCACTTTTCCTTACTGGTGCTTTTGTGTTAAATACCATTTATGTTTACTTTTGACTGAAAGTGAATTGCTTAGGTCACCTGTGTTTATAAGCATGCAAAAAGAGGTGGTGCTGCTAAGCATGAGAAAGAGATGACAGCGTGATGACTTCGTGTGATTATTTATTTTGACAAGGATGCTGCATATAATTCAGATGGGCAAACATGCCTTCTTTTGATCTTTTAATATGTTATTTCTGATTGTGGAATACCTTCAGCAGTTTAGCAAATATAATCCATTTTGTTTAGCTTATCCTCTTGACTGTGAGAATTGTTGCAATCCCATTTTTTTAATGTAGGGGAAGAAGTGACTTAAAATTGGCTATACATTGAAGTTCATTCTTGTGAGACCCTCCTTTTCGTGCTAATAATGACTTACTTAAGTATAAGGCACCTGACCCATTGAAGGACGTACAGATGGATGTGCTGAAGAAAATTGGATTATAATCTGAAAGAAGTTCCTCCACACAATTTTATTCAGATGACTGATAGTTTTTCTACGATTTAGTAATTTTGATGCGATTTTTTGGTTCATTGGTGTGAAGTATAAAATGCTGAGATATGGGGAATCCTTTAACTAAATTTTTTCCTCATTGTCCGAAGCAGCAGTGAGAAAAACCACATTTCCTTCAGTGTGATCTCTTACATATCTTTACCTGACTTGACTTTATTCTTAAAAGTTGATGATTTTATATCCCTAAGGAAGGTTACAGTATCTTGTATTCTGTGGAACTTCAAGTTTCTTTAAACTGCTTTAATTAATGGCTGCATTTATATGTCTTGCAACCTTTCCTGTGTAATCTTGTAATGTGAGTACCATCTTGGTAGGACCTGGATAAATTTCGTTATTTGTAGATATATCCATAGGCATTCTAGGCATGATTTGGAGGACTAAATTTCTAGGCTCAGTGAGAAGAGGGTGTTCAATTGTCTTGTGGTCTGGTTTCTTTAAGCATTTCCCAACTTTGTTGAACATGTCATGAAGTAAAATAATCATTACTGTGTCTTTTTTTTTTTGCAGGTTTTATGCTGCAGAGGTTTTGCTAGCTCTTGAGTATCTGCATATGCTTGGAGTTGTGTACAGGGATTTGAAACCCGAAAATGTTCTGGTTCGTGATGATGGCCACATTATGCTCTCAGACTTCGATCTTTCATTAAGATGTGCTGTATCACCAACCCTCATAAGAACCTCAAATGACTCTGACCCAAGAAGGGCTGGTGCTTTCTGTGTCCAGCCTGCCTGCATTGAGCCTTCCTCTGTATGCATCCAGCCTGCTTGCTTCATTCCCCGGTTCTTCCCCCAGAAGAATAAGAAAAAGAATCAGAAACCCCGTGCAGAACCAGGATTCCCCTCTAGCACGCTTCCAGAACTTGTAGCTGAGCCCACTTCAGCTCGGTCAATGTCCTTCGTCGGGACCCATGAGTACCTTGCCCCGGAAATTATCAAGGGGGAAGGGCATGGGAGTGCGGTTGATTGGTGGACCTTTGGCATTTTCTTGCATGAACTGCTCTATGGTAAAACCCCATTTAAAGGCTCTGGGAACCGCGCCACATTATTCAATGTGGTTGGGCAGCAACTTAAGTTCCCAGAATCACCAGCCACAAGTTATGCAAGCCGGGACTTGATACATGGTTTGTTGGTAAAAGAGCCACAAAATAGGCTCGGTGTGAAGAGGGGTGCAACCGAGATCAAGCAGCACCCATTCTTTGAGGGCGTGAATTGGGCCCTGATTCGGTGCAGCACACCTCCAGAGGTGCCAAGGCCGGTGGAAGCCGAGCTGCGAGGGAAGTATGGGGCAGTCGACCCAGTTGGTGTTGGCAGTGCTAGTAAAAGGATGGCTGGGCCGGGGACGGACATGAAGTCTGGTGGTAAATTTCTGGACTTCGAGTTCTTTTAGAGTTTTGGACTGGTGGAATTTCTGTGCTGTGTTTGTTCTCTAGCATTCCTGATAATCCTGCTGGAGCATCTCTGCTCTGTCTCTCCCTGTTACTGCACTACCAAATGGGAACAAATTGTGCGAAACTTCTGTGATCTTACCTGAAACTCGACAATCTATACTGAGATTAGCTTTTTAAGTAGGAAACTCATTGGATCTTACTGATGCCGAGATTATTAATTGAAATATTTCAATGAATCTCCAATCCGTGTTGTGTTAGTTTCCCAAAGTTGTTGCTCGATATTGAAACTAAATCATCTACGTATGGACGGATCTCCTCTTTTTGGCATTCTTCTGGCAAATACTGACGAGGATAGTCCCAAGTGCTTCCCCCTAACGTCCTTGGCTATTGACTCATTCGCGTCGTCATCGGGCGATCCTTAACCATACTCTTTACATTCATTGAATAATGTCGATTCGTGCGAATAAAACGACACCCTAGTCCTGGTTCCTTGTCAATGTGGAGGAGGCAGTTCGGATGTTGTGCTGTCTTGGGAGTGATACTGTGTCACAGGCATCAGTCGCAAAGCTCGGACAAGTATGAACAGCCGATCGGACATATACAAGAAAGAATACTACCATATGAAGTAGGAAAACTTCCATGTAGACAGGTTTCCAGCAGTTCTACTCAAGGAGTGCGCTCGTGATGTCGGAAAACCATGCGTGGATGTTGTCATTGATCGTTTTCTACTCACGAAAATCAAGTTGGTAATTGAAACAAAGTGGCTAAGATCTCATACTTAAGTAAGGGACGAGCAAAATTCATGGATTGATCGGGAAAGGTGAAGTGTCGAGTATTTATATCGATCGGTCATGTCATGTCATGTAGGCTCGAGTCATACACTTGATCTCTTTGGTTGGACTTATTCGGAGCAAGATAAAAAATATAAACCCATTTCTAAATTCAATCCGGTTTTCGGAAATATCTGTTAGTATAGAAAGACCTTCAAGGAATGGGAGACAATGTCGATAGTGAGATCATCTAGTTGGCCTAACCGTCCGATTGATTTTTTTGGTCACGTAGCGAGGCACATCTCATTCCATAGATTAAATGCGATTGAAAACGGCCGTCGTTGAATTTAAAAATAGGCTACGTTGGTCTATTCTCCATCAATTTCTTTTATTCGGTTACCCCCCGGATCAGCTCCATTCGTTATAGAGAAGAAGAGACTAACGTTGCTTTTCACTCGGCTTTAGAGGTAAATATAATTTGATACGTGAAGGTTATTTTAGTCACAACAGAAAAATGGAAGCAAAAGAAGAGAAAATGTGAAGCGGGAACTTTAATCATAGAGGTGATTGGTTCTAAAGTGGACGGTTCCCACTCCGGAATCGAGAGCTATTCAAAGACCGATTTTGAAAAATGGGAATGAGGAACCATTTGTTAATTCCACGGTCACAGTCCGGTTCCCTAGTGGGTTAATGGAACTGGTCTTATAGGAAGGAATGAAGTTAAAAAATGTTTTTAACATGTGTTGTATGGATGCCACATTGAAATGCTATCTTAATGAAGGAGATGATGTAGAGGGGACTCTTATGTTTATGTAGGAGTGTGGTCGGCAAATCTATCCCCTAAATTGAAATTCTTGTCTTGAGATTATATTGAAGTTTCGGGCCATGGATGTTAGCGCTAAGGCATTGAAGAAATAGGTAATAGAAAACTAGGCTTAGTGGAAAGGATGATGATGATGATAGTGGAGATGGGTCTCAATTTAGACTGGAAGAAGAGGGCATCAATGTTCTCATTAAGACATCTAAGAAGCAAGTCTATTGTCAGAGATTTTGAAATTGATAGAAAACCTAAACGATATTTATCCAAGAAAGGCAGAAAGAAAGGGAAGGTTAATTTCTTTTCAAAGTTGTAGAAATCATTTAAAATATAAACACATATAAGTTCGGTTTGGGAAGGTAGATGGATGGTTCTGGCCCTGAAATGAGGAATCAGACCAATCTCTATGAAAATCCATTAGTTCTAGGCCGGTTCGGTTTGGTTATGAAAGAACTGGGCAATTCTCAATTTTTTTTTATACACCCTCAATAAATCAAGTTGTTTTAAATATTGTTGTACTGATTAATTGAATCGCTTAGAGATCCAATTTCAAGTACATTTTTTTACTTGTTTGTTGGCATTGATCCATTGAACTAATCTTTTGATAAATTCAATTAAGCATAAAATGTCAATCCGATTCGATTTTCATTACGATTTTGAAAATACTGTTGTACATAAATGATACTGAGGGCATGTGTTGTAACCATCATATTTTTGATTGCATTTATTTTTTTATTCCCAAAACAGATTTAGAATAAAATTATTTTGGTAATGCAATTTTATTTTTTAATTTTCATAACAATTTTTTTAGTCTAAAATAGGTTTAAAATAGAAATAATAAGTAAAAATTTTCTACTTATTTTATTTCTGAAACAAAATGATAAATAAAAACTTTTTTCATTACTTGCTTTCACTATAAATAAGTCACTCACCAACTGTTGCTTGCCATTCGCCCACCTCCTAGGAGAATCTTTGTATTATTATTAAATGTATATTTATACTTAGAAACTCGTATAGGGAATATAATGATTTTCGATATTATTTTAGAAATAGAATAATTATTATTCGACAAAAAATTTTTAAAATCCATAAGGACCTTGAATGATTGCCAAAAAAAAATAAAGTTTTAAAAGGAAAAAGCCCAGAATAATCATTATTCAAAATGAAATGTTTTAGAATCCATTAGAACTTTGAATGATTGCCAAAAAAAAAAAAATTAAAATAAAAAACAAAAAAATAAGACAAATCCCAGAGGATGGGGTGGGGGAGGACCAAATCCATGGGATGGGGTGGAGGACACGTGTCGCGACACGTGGACCAATGAGGCCAGAGCATGCCCCCCTGGTCGAGTTCTTATGGCGGGTAATGCAAATCGAGGAGATGATAGCAGAAACACACGACGTTCGCCGCCGCCGCCGCCGCCGCCGAGAAAATGGGGGATCTCTACGCACTGGACTTCGACGGCGTCCTCTGCGACAGCTGCGGCGAGAGCTCCCTCTCCGCCGTCAAGGTCCCCCACTTCTCTCTCTCTCTCTCTCTCGTACTTCTTTCTCGTGGTTTGACTCGACGCGGTTTGACTTCCCTCTGCTTTCTCAGGCCGCGAAGGTGAGATGGCCGGGGCTCTTCGACGGCGTCGATTCCGCCACCGAGGATTGGATTGTCGACCAGATGCACATTGTAAATCACCTCCCGATCGACTTGATTCCGAGTTCCATCGTTTTTGATTTCGCTTCGTGTTGACCTTGGCGGGATTGAATCGGTGACGCCTTGATTAAGTGATTGATCGGTTCCTTCCACTTCTAATTATGGAAATTCCGGATTGGTTTGCGTTCTTCAATTGGAAAAAAGCTACTGCGCATGTCTTGGGGAGTTCGATTGTCGAAACTCCGATGGCATCTCATAGTTGCTTCGTCCTTAGATAGCTGTATAATTCGCTTCAAGTTCAAATTTTTAGCTGAAAAGATTAGCCATTTATCACTTTGTATTGGCTTCTCTGTCGTGTGATGTTGTGCACCTGCTCTGGTTGTTCTTTCTTCAAGTACGACGATGTCTCTCTTTCTATGGAATAGTGGGTTGTATGCAATGTCACATGTATGGAGGATTTTGTCTTAACCTGATTCTAGCCTACAAAATTTTTTGACAAACCCAGATCGAGATGAGTTATTCTTAGCCTATATCTTGAACTTGCTGCAAAATGTTGGTAAGGTATGATAATTTAATAGGTTGTGGCAGTGTCCTCATGGTGATGGTCTGTGGTAGGTGAGGCCTGTTGTGGAGACTGGATATGAAAATGTCCTTCTCGTGAGACTGCTGTTGGAGATGAGAATGAGTTCTATTTGCAAGTCTTCGGTGGGTACATGAATGAATATTTCCTCATTATATGCTTCTAGAGCACGTTAAAGCTGATTTATTCTATGTTGATTTATCTGATGACATGGGGTTTGGTGTGCAAGGTTGCAGAGGGACTCACCATAGATGGGATTCTGGAGAGCTGGTCAAAGATCAAACCTGTCATTCTGGAAGAGTGGGGTGAGAACCGGGAAACGCTGGTGGATCTTTTCGGAAAGGTCAGAGATGAATGGATGGATAAGGACTTGGGAACTTGGATTGCTGCAAACAGGTTCTCTAGATTTTCATTTTCATAAAGAACATCAGAATCCCATTTGATCTTTCTATGTGATTTGTAAATAACACAACAAAAAAACTTTATACTGATATATAGCTCTACCTTGGGATGGTAGATGCTTAAGGGAATGTGATGATGAGTTTGAAAGTCTTAAGTCCTAACAAAGCCATTAGAAATTTTTCTTCTTTGGGAATTTACTATAGTGTTGATGTATTTTCTTTTGCCATTGTGATAATTCAACTGAGCATACTTATTTAAGACCAATATTATGATTTCATGAGGCTTAAATTCTATGGTCACTATTTCATTTTACTTCATGTGTACCGATGTGTGTGCTCACAATCAGACTAATTTCGTAGTTCTTCTAGCCATGCTCATTGTGCTTCTTCCTCTTAAATTGTTCAATGAGAATGACCGATTAGTTTTGTCTTAAATTGGGAATCTGGTGCCATCGATTTCCTCTTAGTTGAGTTTGTGACACATTGGTTAGATTATCAATCAGTTGAGTACAAGAACAATATCAAATAAAATTATAGGACAAAATACCATCTTTGTGCAGCTAGATGTGAAATATGTTGGCCTAATGATAAGAATCTTGATGTACAGATGTCTAGGACTAACCTTCCTGTTGGTTCTGTGCTCTGTCTGATATGTTGACTTCAAGAACTTTATCAGTGTTGTACACTTGATTATACTATTTCATTGTATTTTCTTGTAATCAATCATTCTTCCTGCAGATTTTATCCTGGAGTTCCTGATGCTCTTCAATTAGCAAGCTCAAGTATATTTATTGTTACAACGAAACAGGTTGGTTCTTAGCATCATGGTTACTCTAGTTTAGTGGACTATGAATTTTTGAAAGTGCAGAATATTTCCAATCAGCACTTTGAGTTGTTATTGTTGCCGAGCATCCAATTGATTATTCCCTTTTCCCTTTTCCTGTCTTATAAGTTAGTAAATTTTCTTCTGTTATGCCCACTCCAGAGTCGATTTGCGGATGCTTTGCTGCAGAAACTTGCGGGGGTAACTATCCCCCATGAAAAAATATATGGTTTGGGGACTGGGTAAGTGAATCTCTGATAAGTGTTGTAAAGAAGCATTAAATTAGTGCAGGTTCCCTCGAGATGTCCATTTTCTCTCATTTTTCATTCTGTGAATTGTTTACAGACCCAAGGTGGAAGTGCTGAAGCAGCTTCAGAAGAGACCAGAACACCAGGGGTTAAAATTACAGTAAGATTTTCTCCTGCTTCTGGTAAACGAAGAGTACCAATTCATGACATACTAATCTTGATCACTTCACAATACAGTAAATGATCATTCAAATTCTTCATCTTCCAAGAAGTGGAAAATTATTTAGAGGGTCCTTTTCTTGTTTACCAGCTTTGTGGAAGATCGAATTGCAACCCTCAAGAATGTCATTAAAGAGCCTGAACTAGATGGATGGAATCTATATCTCGGTACCGTCTCCTGTCCCCATGTTCACATTCTTGTTTTTGCTTCTCCATCTTTGCCTATATTTTTCCTTCTGCATTACTTATTTTGCCCTTCTCTGCATTTGTTAGTGTATGCTTTCTCTAGCATATTTAGCCCATTTATCAGCACACTAAGCTCGAATAGTTTGAGCAGGGGATTGGGGTTATAACACAAAGAAGGAGAGGGAGGAAGCAGCTAGCATTTCCAGGATTGAGATTCTTCAGCTCTCTGACTTCACTAAGAAGTTGAAGTAACCGAATTTGCCTTTCTGTATCTTTCACTAGCTGATTATCAATTATGTATCTCCGGCAAGTGGTGCAGATGAGACACCGCTTCAACTTGCAATGGGTCATATGGCCCGAGAAACAAATAAGAAAATCGAAAAAAAAAAAAAAAAAAAAAAGAGGAAAAGAATACGATTGGTCGAGATTGTTCTTGTGATATTCTTCGGGTTGATATAGCCAGCATATAGGACAATCAAAATAACATGCTTAGGCGTATAGACTACTAAAAATTTGTGATTATTTGGGTAGTATCGATTTAGCTCTAGCAATTACCCCTGCTCTCTCTTATAGCGTTCATTTTCACAGACTCTAGCTTGAAATGCATGAGCAATGTGATTGTTGCAGTAGCAAGTGCAAAAGATCTATACTGGAGTTGGACGAACCGAGGCAAAATTTTGCCTCTTAGATATCGCACTTGTTCAAGAAAGGAATGATAAATGTCCCTTATGGTACCAAATGTCTCCTGTTCTCCGTTCTTTTAAAGGTATAATCGAGCTGAGTTGAGGCGATGCAGCGCCAAGTTTGATCTTGACTCGATCTGCATACTCAATGCTCAATGTATAGCCCGAGCTCGATCGAGCATTGAAATTCCTGGTCAAGCTCGACTCCGATAGAAAATCGGGATTTAATCAACCTCAATTCAATTTGCCTCAGTTATAATCAAGGAATCAGTCAAGATCGAGCGACTCGCCGATGGCTTGATACATTTCGCTTGGACTCAAAATCATTCTTTCTTACGTGCGTAAAGGTTGGTAGTCAGCATTGCTTTTTGTGTCCTTGGAATCTCCAAGTAAAACAACACTTCCATGCTCTTATTATTATTATTATTATTATTTTTGGGTTAAGTATAGTCAGTGTTCAAATTTTGATAATACGTGTAATTTGGTCATCCAGCTTTATGTTTGTCCAATCACATCTTATATTCTTATATTTTACTTTGTGTGATCAAGTTTTTTCCATCAATTACTGGTATTGACACCTCAAATTGCGATGGGCATTGCCATTTGCGGCCATGGACACGTGGAGCCGATGCGATGTTGGATCAACAAATAACTGAGGAATTGAATGAAAGAACAATGTGAAATCCCGCAAGAAAGAGAGATGGGGCGACTAGACATGGCCGTGGCGAGATCAGTCAACGATGACTCTGCAGCCACCATTGCCAGGTATAGGGAGTGTTCCGCCGATGCCCACCTTGAGGGTCTTTGATCCTTTGCCCCATGCCCCTTCTCTCTCTCTCTCTCTACACTGAGATTTGACGACATGGCTTGCTAACCCAGCAAAAATTGTACTTAGGGTGCGTTTGTTTCACGAAAAATTTAATGATAAAGAAAAATGCTTTCTGGAAAAACATTTTTTAAGAATACGGTTTGTTTTCTTTTATTTGACGATATATAATTGAAAATGTTTTCTACCGTTTGGATCCCATTAAAAAATAATTTCACACTTCATCATAGGAAAAAAAAAATGAATTTTTAATTTAAAAAACTTCAAATTTTTATATTGTTGTTTTTTATTTTCTTTTACTTTCTATTTTTTATTTTCTTTCTTTTTATTTCCATTTTTTCTCTTTTTCCTTCTTTTTGTCCTTCACTCCTCAACTTCCTCATGCCATCCCTTCTGCTTCCTCTCGCAGTTTGTTCCTAGCTGACTTACAAGGGGTGAGCTTTAGTTGTCGCTAGAGGCAGCGAGCTCGCCAGTTGGCCGCTAAAGGCTGTGAGCTCGCCCAATCTGGCGAGGCTTGAGCCTCATCGCTGGAGGCCATGAGCTCACCCGATTTAGTGAGGCTCGAGGCTCATCGGCCTCGGGCAAGCTCAAGCCTTGTTGTCGAAGGCCATGAGATCGCTTGATCTGGTGAAACCAGAGCTCACTGGCCGTCCACCGTCCTTGTGGCCGGTGACTGGTGAAGAAGAAGCAAAAAGAAAAAGGAAGAAAATAAAAAGAAAAATAAGCAAATTCGAATTTTTTATTTTTATTTTTAAAATGTTTTACAAATTTTAATTTTTTAAAAAATAAAAATTTCAATTTCAATTTTTTTAAAATATATTTTTATAAGAATAATTGTTTGTAAACCAAGCATCAAATCTAAGCTTTGGTAGATTCGGAAAATGTTTTCCAATCCTTTCAAAGGAGAAATCATTTTCCTAAATTTAAGCTTTGTTAGGAAAACAATTTCTGTTGACTAGGAAAACGTTTTCCGTTAACTCATTTTCCTAAGCGACCCAAACGCCGGAAAATGAGGAAAATGTTTTCCCCGAAAATGTATTCCGCGAAACAAACATACCAGATTCAAGACAAAGTTACATGCTCAATCATAGAAATGATACGAATTCAGGTACTGACCGCGTCATCATTCCAATGAAAAAAAAAAAAGATCTTGGTGTTCCCCAAAGTAGAGTTGGGGGACGAAATCATGCTTGGAGGGCATGGGGTTGTGAGCGAGAGAGGTGGGATGAGAGTTACCGTTCCTATATTTGCTTTTTCTCTATGTCTTGATTATCCAAGTTGAAAATTGAGATGACAAGAAAATATAATAGTCTGTTAATGATCAAATGAAGAGCACATAAAACTTATTTATGTGCTTTACTAGATAACTATCTAAAATAGCACAATATCAATTACAATCAATCAAACCAATCAAGGGAAACATATAAAATCTCCTATATTATCCTTATTAAATCTATAATATCCCTCTCAAACTCAAGGTGATTTGAAATAGATCAATTTGAGTTTGGTGAAAAGATCCATAAAATACCCTGGTGGATGTGTCTTGGTGAAGACATCAACAATTTGTTAAGTGGATGAAATGAGACAAGTCAAACAATACAATGAGGAACACAATATCGGATCAATGATAATTTATTTCAATATCCTTTGGGTTTAAGCATCAAGAATGTTGTAATGAGTTGTCTTGAGCCTATCTTTACTGAGCCACTCATGGAGTTCACCTTGGACTCTCTATGACATGCATTAGTCCTAAAATGCAAAAAGGAAAGGTTAATCTAATATTTAGTCCTCTAATTTTTATTATTGTATGATTTGGTCCCCTGACTCAATTTTGGGGACCATCAAGATCTTTATTCTTTTTATTGGAGTAATGATGGCGTAAGTACCTGAATTTTTGTCATTTTTATAATCGCGTGTTTAACTTTGTCTTTATTTAATAAAGTATCTTGACTTTTCAACCGTGGGTTGATATGAGAACTCCATTAAATTTATGGACGAAAAATGTCAATCTAGACGCTAATGCAGTTATATCACGATTAAGGGCCTGTTTGGCAACGTTTCTATTATTTTGTTTTTTAGTTCTTTTGTTCTCCTGAATACAAAAGGAACATAAATTCATTTGGTAATGTTAATTAATTTTTCTATTCCTTGGAATAAAAAAGTGGCAGGAGAATAGATTTGGAATAGAAATAAGAAGTAAAAAAAATGTAATTTCTTGTTCTTGGGAACATTTTTTGAAATAAGTTCTTTTTTTCTTTTCTCCCTCCTTGGCCCTTGCCACCGGCCACTGTTGCCCCTACTGTCCGACCACCGTCGACCGCCACCGCTGCCGCGGCCTATTGCATGGCGGCTAGCGACGGTGGCAGCCTAGAAGAGTAAGAAAAGAAAAGAAAAGAATTAAAGAATTAAAAGAAATTCTACATTATAAAAAAAATTATGGATTGTATCGAACGTATTCCTATTCTTTTCCCATTTCAAGAATATAAATTTTGTGTAATTACCAAACGCGTTCTTTTACTTAGAAATTGTTTCATGGAATAGAAAAAAAAAAAAAAAAAGACTATATCTAAAAAGAAATTATTTTTCGGAATAGAAGCATTATCAAACAAACCCTAACTTTCCACTTTGAGTCCAATGTGGTTTCTTGAGATGATGCCAGTTAGTAGAGGCCCATTGTGTCATGCCCCAAACCTCAAGCATGCGCACATCTCTCGGTGGTCGATCAAAATGCGATATTCCCAAGACGCGTCGCTGACCTATTCATTTTATACGCATGCGGAAGCGAAATAAACAATCTCCAGACAATAAACAAACATGTGATAGAAAAGCAGGACAACCAATTCACACAAAATAACTTTTTTTAAACAACTCAGGTTTATATACACAAGCGTCTAAACCAAAAAGGAGCTACTGAGCTGTCTAAACTCCGAGCTCTATGGCTATGGGCTCCGGATCCACCACGACACCATCAGGAGCGTCGAGATCCATAGGATGCCCTACTTCCTACTCCCTGGTCCTAATGGGAGGCCTGTTGAAACCCTATAGGGGACCTTCCTGACCCCCTTAAGGAAAGTTGATGAACCACACACTATGTATCGATGAGGTACCAACTGAGGTCGGCCCTCCTCGACCCAAACTGTGGACTCAACTAACTCACGGGTCAGGATGGTCCCGGGGATAGGGAAATAGGTAAACTGAAAGTCCATCACTTGCGGGACCTCATATCGTACCTGGCGTACCTCCATCTAGGGACTTGAAAATTGTAAGCCACGATGGGGTGAGACAATGTCTCAGTGAGTCTACACCCGAAACCCTGATTAGGAAGATAATACACCTAGAGGCAACCTAAACATACACCAAATCAGACTTATCTTGCCTCAACACCTCCCTGCACGTCAATACAATTCATATAACATATGTATGGAGTAAATGCACTCAATAACTGGAACGCTTCACTTTCATATATCAATCAATCACATGAGTCCCGATTAAAAGGCCAAATCATTATAACATGTCCCATTCCGTGCCACATAATTTTGCCCCATAATTAGGCGTGGTTAATTCACTCATTCAAGCGTTCCAGTTAATTACGACCCAACGGCCACGGCCGACTAAACAGTTAGCGGTCATCCGGCATAACCAGGCGTCATCTCGCTTCGTCGAGTATAACAATATCTACATCTAGACGACATTCTCGAAAAAGCATCGGCCCAGCCTCCACTGTGACCGGCATCCATTGACATGGGGCATTCCCGAAGGAGCATCGTCCAGCGTAAATGCTCGTGACGGGTTTTCATAATGATCACACGCACATCCAATCTTGGCCAAGGACATCGTGCTTTGCACTCAAATACCTCAATTTAAATAATGTGCTTGGCCTATTTTCTTTATATTATAAATACCCGGTAAAATAGGTGTGCGTGGACACATGGTCAAATCGAGCCATAAAGTGTGTTATTCTCCCATTTTAAAATTCCACTATTTTATATAGTAATTAAAACCTTTTCGGTGTAAAAAATCGACACCCGGTATTTTTCTAATTAAATAACAAAATTTCATATTTTGAAATAATAATTATAACATCATTAATCAGCATCCAATTGCATAATTTAACACTCAATTGCACAAACCAACACTTCCACGATGATCAGCACGAAATTCTAATGACTGGCTATCCCGGTATAATTTTCGCTAATTAATAAATAATTAAATAAATTGCAAAATAATTAAATTAAATCACTAATTAAGCTATATACACTAATCTAACCACTTAATTGGATTAATTAAATTAATCTACCTAGGCTAGATGCACATAACCTACTAAACTAACTAATTAAATCAACTAACCACCTAATTGGCCTAACTAATTAATCTAATTTAATTAAACAAGCTAACTAATTATACTAATCTCACTTAGCCTAATCTAACCATCCCTTAAGCATAATTAACCCCATAATTAAGGTTTAGAAGGTAAACTCACCGGTTTAATGAGTTGATGAGTTCATGGTGACGGCGACGTGAAGGCGAGCAAGACTCGGGCCTACGGCGACACCCAAGGAGGCTCGGAAGGGCCCGAAAAAGGCCACAAGGCCCACGGCTTGGGCTGGCCTTCGGTTCTATGGGTTGAACCGAGAGGCCAGGCGGGCGGCTTTGGCTGGTGTGGGAATGGGCAAGGCGGGTGGCGGACGGTAATGGGGACGAGCTGGAGCGACGGACGGGCGGCTTGGTTGATGGGCTGGGTTCGGCGAACGCTAGCACAGGCGGACGAGCACAGTGGCGTGAGGTGGTCAAGTGGGCTGGAGACGCGGATAGGGACGGGCTTGTGGGCGACCGGTGGGTTGCTCGGGCGGATTGGCGTGAGGCCGGGCGGTGGCTGGCTCGGCTTGCAGGGGTGGTGGCTAGTTGTTGCTCTGGAAATGGAGGCTTAAGGAAGATGAAAATGAATAAGAAGTTGAGGAAGAAGAAGAAGCTGCTGCAAGTTGGGAAGGAGGGGACAAGAAGCCCTCAAAGTCAAGCCAAAATATCTCAAAACTCAAGTGCAAGGCTCCACCAGCTTCAGCCATAAACCGGCAGCCATTTCCCCTCCAAATCTTCTCCAACAAGCCAATGTTGATGCCCAAATGTTGCAGCCCCCATGGCCCTACGAATTTCAAGTGTTCCACTTCAATTTCACACCAATTCACTCCAATTAACTTCAATTCAATGGCCAAAAATGCCAAAGAGGCAGCCTAGACCAACTTCCACCATTTCCATTATCATTTGATCCAACTTGAAGGCCAAAATTCCACCCAAAGATGGCCATCCGAATTTCCCGGTTTTTAATTCACCAAATTTTGATTTTTCGCCGAAAATCCAGGCTCACCGAAAATTCTTCAAAGGATGAGTCAACATTCCTAAAATAAATCATGACACACTAAAACTTTCAATTCCCGAAACCAAGTATAATTTTGTGGTTAATTTCAACCGGATGCGATTTTAGCGTGACCTAACCTATTGGGTAGCTTTTAGAAATTTCTAGCGCGTTTGACCCGTGGTTGATTATTTTCGATCCACATTGTGCATCTCTAACTCATAGGCGACTCTCGGTTGTCGTGAAAATCTCAAGATTTCAATTACGGGCATAGGGTATAGAATCGACAGAAAAATCGATTTAGTGCCGTTCGACGCGAATTTTGCAATCAGGTGGAATCACCCACAATTTAATTACATGGTTCTGTTGAATTGACTTATCTCCGATCTTTAATCGATTTTAATGGTGCCGTATTGACCCTTGTCAATTAGCACGGTTGAGCAGTTGTTTTCTGATTGAATTCTCAAGTCTATCGCATTTATATTCCTTAACGGCTTCACCTAATAAATTAGTTATCTCGTGAGTGGCCAACTCAGAGAAAAAGGACCATAGGCATGTCAATGAAAAGTCAATTTCATAAAATTGGGACATGGTCGAAAATTAGGATGTCACACATTGGGGCTAAAAATGTCTAAGTCGGCACTCTCTCTTTCCTCACCACCCGACATCTAAATGAAAAATTTATGTATATTAAAATTGCTTATTTACTCTTGCTCATTCAACTTAAATGAAAATAGTGTTTATAAATTATAGTAGTGATAATAATCATAAAGTTGTATAAGAAATATCACTCGATAGTAAATTTATCATTTGCAAGATAATTAAATATAATAGGTCATTTGCCATATATAAATATATAAATTCACTCTAGACTTACCATACATCTCCTTAGTCATATTTTATGAAAATTGAATTCATTAGGAATTATTTCTATTTAATTCAACTCGATAACTTGGTAATTTTTTTAGTAATTATTTTCATTAAGTAACACTAATTCTAATATTTATTTTTACCTACGTGTTGTATTGGATAGAATCAGAATAATTTTTTGAAAGCCATAAGACCAATAATACTTTCCATATTATTCTAATATGAGTAGCTTTATTCTGTAAATATATAACATCATATATTTAATAAAGCCAATTTTTTCGCAAAATCAAAATTATAATTACTTTCTCATTCTTATGGAGTTAATTTTACTATTAATATTTTAGAAAATTTCTTTGATTATTTTAGAAAAACAATACTTTCTCATCCTCATAGGTCAATTTTACAACTTATTGTCAAAAATTTTCCTCTAAATGTTGACTTTTATTTTTTTGGTAAAACTCTTTAAGATTTCATTTGGAAAAGACAAGACTCCCTTCATTTTTTGTGCATTTAATGTGAAAAAGTCACTTTAAATATAATACTGGTGCCATGCGAAGCATGGGTTTGGTGTTTCAAAGCTAAGGAAAATTCATATCTACTAAAAATCCTTTTATGCTCTAGCAAATTCAAGGTATCGAAAGCATAGCATTTTTGGAACTATAGCAGTGACGATAACCATGAAATCTGTACTAAAACAATATAATTCATTTTGACAGATGATTGACTATATACCTAATAAAGATCTTAAATATCACGTTCCACTAAATTTGAATTGATCATTTGCTGCTTTTGCTTTTTTCAAATTGAGACTATCGATTGGTCAATTTCTTTTAAGCAATCATCTTTGAGTAGCATTTACTCCAATCTTGAGTTTTGCTACCCGTTATGTTGTGGGAATTGAAGTAATTTAATTGTTTCTGTTATTGTATTGACTTACGTTAGTAACTATAGATATATTGCCACTATCATATACCAAAATGTGCATATCATCGTGCTTTTCAAGTTTATTTTATCTATTTTTGACATATCGCTTCAGACACCGTCTGTTCATTTTTCTATATAATGCAGTGCAAGGGACGAAGTCAATTTCTTTCTTGATAGGCTTTCCCTTTCAACATGATTTACCGCAGGATCAACTTTCCAATGTTTTTTTTTTTTTTTTGCTTTGATAAGTTAGAGATTAGCCATACAATTACTTTAGATAGTTGTAGTCAAAATTAACAAAATAAAATTATTACTTAAAAATATAAGGAAATTTTTAATTGTATTCAATAAACAAAAGTTAGTTCTTTTATTTACAAGTAAAGAGAGAAGGAGGTATGGCTTCTATTTTTTGGACGGACTGATTTTTACTTGCATATATTAAATGCAAAACCCTGGAAACTTAATAAAATGTAAATGTAGATATACAGATTCACATATAACTTTGGTGTAATCCGTTAAATAATATCGTACATTTTGACAAGGAGTTCAAAAAAAAAAAAATACATTTTTCTTTTATTTATGTGAAAAGAACAAGCCCCTAAATCATTAAAATAAACAACCACGAGAGTCATATTCAAAATTTGAATCCACAAAGTGAATTTCCCTATGGTTAACTTGCATTGATTGTCGAAATTCTTTCACCCGCAACCTCGTCATTTTACCTTAGGCATGAAAGGAAATGTTAAACTATAAATCATAACATGTGTTTGTTGTCTTAGAATATGAATTTATAAAGAAATTGATTGCATCTCTCTCTCTCTTTCACCGTCAGATCGAGGAGAGATCTACGGATACGGTTTGCCTTGTCTTTGTATAAGAAGGGGTCTCCTCCCCCTCATTTGTATCATCTCATTTTCAAGTGAATACAATCCAGAGCTTCTCTCTCTAAGAGTTTCTCTCTCTAAGATCCTTGTGAGTGAGTGTGAGAAAGGCTGACTTGGGAGAAATTCCTAAGGTCGCATGGACAAGGAAATGCTAGATCGATCGGCCTGTGACAAGTGGTATCAGAGCTGTGTTTTGTTCCAAGCGCAAGTACAATGGCTAATCCACGATCTGATGAGGCGCTTGCCATGGGTGGTGACTACGTTGTTCGTGGGCGAAATGCTGAGAACACTAGGGGTAAGAAGAATCGTGGTGCTTCGAGTGACTCGATGGGGGATCTTGCACAGAGGATGATGAAGCTGGAGTTGTTCGTCTCCGATGTCCAAGGATCGGTCGACGACCTGACCCAGACCGTGGATGGAGTAGATGCTGGAAGGGAGGAGTTGGTTGCCGAGGTGCAAGAACTCAAGACCGGCATGGGAGAACTCCAACGTGAGTTGCTGGGGACTCTGAGGGAAGAGCTAGCACAACGGTACGAACCCTTGGAGGCGACGATAGTGGCCATGCGCGCGGAGATAGCGGAGCTTATGAGTAAGCTCGTTGAATCGGAAGCAGCACACGTGAACGGGGTGATCATGGTGCAAGCTCCACGGGTGGACATGCCGAAGCCGAAGGAATTCCGGGGCTCGCGGGTGGCCAAGGACGTGGACAACTTCCTATGGTACATGGAGAGGTACTTCAAAGCCATGGGGATCAACGACGAGCAATCACGGGTAAACACTGCATCCATGTACTTGGTAGATAATGCACTGTTGTGGTGGCGTCGTTGGTTGAATGATAGGTGTGGGAATCCTATCACGACTTGGGGTGATTTTGTCAAGGAGTTTTGATGGAACTACTTTCCCGCTTATGCGGAGGAGGAAGCTCGTGATGAGCTGAAGCATCTCGAGCAAAAAGGAGGTGTGCACGACTACATCAAACGATTCTCGGAGTTGCTACTCCAGATCCCTTCGATGAATGAAGTTGAGGCGCATCACCAGTTTATAAGTGGTCTCAAGCCATGGACCAAGCAAGAGCTGAAGCGATGCAACGTGGGAGATCTCACGACGGCCATGATCGTAGCTGAATTGCTTGTAGAGTACAAAGCGCCTTCGACATCCCGATCGGATTCTCGTCCGAGGGAGAAAGCCACTGGTGGGGGAGATCGGGGGAGATACAACCGCCCGATCGGAGGTAGACCACCGGCTAACCCTCACAGGACTCACGCGGAATCAAGCGGTGGAGGACAAAGAAAGGTACGCTTGTACAAGTGCTTTTTTTGTGATGGTCCACACATGGCAAGAGATTGCCCAAACAAGGCAAAGCTGGCTACGCTTTGCAAGGAAGATGAGCCAAAGGAGGAATCGCGGTTGGGTTTGCTGCGCCTCCTTAGAACGATCAAGTCGAAGAAGGTGAAGGAGCCTAAGGGCTTGATGTTCGCAGACTTGAAGATCGGAGCAACCACGATGAGTGCGCTCGTGGACACGGGAGCATCCAATCTATTCATCTTGGAACAAGCTGCGAAGAGACTTAACCTACGGGTTGAGAAGGGAGCCGGGTGGCTCAAGACGGTGAATTCAAAAGAAGTCCCTGCAATCGGTGTCGCGCGGGACGTGGAGCTGCAGCTCGGCCATGGAAGAGCAAGGAGACTCTAGAGGTAATTCCCCTTGACGACTACGACTTTGTCATTGGGATAAAATTCCTAGATAAGATCCATACGGTTATCTTCCCATTCGTCGAGTGTATGTGCGTGTTGGACAAGAGTTGTCAATGCGTGATCCCGATCCACCGTGAATCGGATTGTGATCGACAGATTATCTTGGCCATGCAACTCAACAAAGGAGCAAAGAAGGGCGAGATGACTATCCTAGCTGCCTTGAAGATCGAGGACGACAAGGGTGAAGGGAAGAAAGTCCCGACGGAGGTAACCTGAATCCTCGGATCATTCAAGGATGTGATGCCTTCGGAGCTGCCGAAGAAGCTGCTACCCAAGAGAGAGGTGGATCATCGGATCGAGCTAGTGCCTGATGCTCGATCGCCTACCATGGTGCCGTATCGCATGGCACCCCCCGAACTGGAAGAGTTGAGGAGGCAACTCAAGGAGCTGCTCGACGTGAGATATATTCGGCCGTCTAAGGCCCAGTTCGGTGTGCCAGTCCTGTTCTAGAAGAAGCACGATGGGTCACTTTGAATGTGCATCGACTATCGGGCACTGAACAAGCTAACTGTGAAGAACAAGTACCCGATCCCGCTCATCGCGGATCTCTTTGATCAACTTGGTGGAGCTCAGTGGTTTACCAAGCTTGATCTCCGATCGGGCTACTATCAAGTTCGGATTGCTGAAGGGGATGAGCTGAAGACAGCCTGCATGACGCGGTATGGATCCTACGAGTTCCTCGTGATGCCGTTCGGCCTAACCAACGCTCCGGCTACTTTTTGTACACTCATGAATAAGGTACTCCACCCTTTTCTAGATAGGTTTGTTGTGGTTTACCTAGATGATATTGTAGTCTATAGTTGGACGCTAGAGGAGCATGTCAAGCATCTAAGATAGGTCTTCCAAGTTCTGCGCGAGAACGAGTTGTACGTTAAGCGTGAGAAGTGTGCCTTTGCACAAGAGGAAGTTCCATTCCTGGGGCACATCGTCGGGGGTGGACGTGTGTGGATGGACAAAGCCAAGATCTAGTCGATCGTCGAATGGGAGCCGTCGACGAAGGTGACGGGGTTGAGGTCGTTCTTGGGCCTCACCAATTACTACCGGCGCTTCATCCGGAGCTACTCAAGCATCACCGCGCCGCTCACAGACATGCTGAAGAAGGAGAAGTCGTGGGAGTGGACGGATCGATGCCAAAGAGCGTTCGATCCACTCAAGAAGGCCATGACCGAGGAACCGGTGTTGTCACTGCCCGACCACACCAAGCCTTACGAGGTAGAGACTAACACATCGGATTTTGCTATTGGTGGTGTGCTTATGCAGGATGGCCATCCGGTGGCGTTCGAGTCGCGGAAGTTGAACGATACCGAGTGACGGTATACCGTTCAAGAAAAGGAGATGACCACGGTGGTCCACTGCCTTCGGACGTGGAGGCATTATCTCCTAGGATCCAAGTTCATTGTGAGGACGGACAACGTGGCCACGAGCTATTTCCAGACCTAGAAGAAGCTGAGTCCGAAGCAAGCTCGTTGGCAAGACTTCTTAGCGGAGTTTGACTACGCGTTGAAGTACAAGCCGGGGAAGGCCAACTCCGTGGTGGACGCGTTGAGTCGCAAGATGGAGCTGATGAGCAACACGATGGTGAGTCGACCGAGCTGTCCTTGGGTCGACCGCATCAAGGAGGGGCTGGCGCATGACCCAAGAGCCCAAGCCCTCATTGGGTACGCGAAGGAAGGTAAGATCCGACGGTTCTGGTGCGAGGATGAGCTCCTCTACACCAAAAGAAGGCGTCTATACGTGCCCTTCCATGGGAAGCTAAGGAATGAGATCTTGCGCGAGTACCACGACTCGAAGTGGGCGGGTCATCCAGGGATCCACCGCACACTGGCCCTCGTCAAAGATCGGTACTTTTGGCCGCAAATGCGGGACGACGTGGAGGCGTATGTGAAGACTTGTCTGGTATGCCAACAAGACAAGTTGGAGCAACGGTCGTTGCTAGGCTTGTTGGAGCCACTTCCCGTTCCAACTCATCCATGGGAGAGTGTCTCCATGGACTTTATAGTCAACTTGCCGAAGTCTGAAGGGTGTCGGACTCTCATGGTCGTGGTGGACAAGTTTTCCAAGTACGCAACCTTTGTGCCTGCAACGAAGGATTGTTTGACCGAGAAGGCGGCCAAGCTGTTCATGAAGCACGTGGTCAAGTACTAGGATGTGCCACAAACGATCGTGAGTGATCTTGATCCTCATTTCACGGGGCGTTTCTGGTCCGAGTTGTTCAAGCTGCTGGGGTCGGAGCTGAATATTTCTACGAGTTTGCATCCTCAAATTGATGGTCAGACGGAGCGAGTCAATGCACTCTTGGAGATCTACCTCCGGCACTATGTGAGCACAATGCAAGTGAATTGGGCGAAGTTGATCGACGTAGCCCAGTTCTCCTACAATCTGCAGCGAAGTGAGTTGATTGGTCAGAGCCCATTCAAGATTGCGACTGGGCAGCAACTGAACACCCCGAGTGCGATCGCATTGGGTTATCGGGGAAGTAGTCCGCTCGCATACAAATTTGCCAAAGATTGGCAAGAGCAGGCCGTTTGGCGAGGGTGTGTCTACACAAAGCATTGAAGCGCATGAAGAAATGGGCAGATAAGAAGCGTCGGCACGTGGAGTTCCAAGTGGGAGACCAAGTGTTGGCCAAGTTGCATGTGGTCCTTCGATACAAGGACGTGCACAAGGGGTTGATCCAATGCTACGAAGGGCCATTTCGTGTGCTGCAACGGGTCGGGAAGGTCGCATACAAGCTGGAGTTATCGCCGAAGCTGAAGGTACATCCAGTTTTCCATGTAAGTATGCTTAAACCTTTCCAAGTTGATGAGGAAGATTTGGATCGAGGGGAGTCATCACGAGCGCCACTCGGGGCAAAAACCTCGTATGATCGAGAGGTCGAGAGCATTATGGCTGATCGAGTCATATGGAAGCGGTATTGCACGCCCAAGCGAGAGTACCTGGTTCGATGGAAGGGTCTTCCGGAGAGTGAAGCAAGTTGGGAGCCCGTGGAAAGTCTTTGGCAGTTCAAGAAGCAGATTGATGCTTTTCATGCCCGCTGAAGACGTGACGAGGGCGTCGCTTGATTAGGTGGGGGAGAATGTCACGGTCCGAAAGAGCGACGATCCAAGAGGTTTCTATGGGCAAGCCGTGACACGCCTTTGGATCAAGCGACCCTCGGCTTGTATCCTCGACATTTAGAGTTTTCTCCTAGAATACTCCTAGGGGTGGGTAATACTGTATTTGTACGCATACGATATAAATGCGGGTAGTTGTAATAAATATGGGAAGGAGGTAGTTGAGGAGATCTAATCTCCACCGTCAGATCGAGGAGAGATCTACGGATATGGTTTGCCTTGTCTTTGTATAAGAAGGGGTCTCCTCCCCCTCATTTGTATCATCTCATTTTCAAGTGAATACAATCCAGAGCTTCTCTCTCTAAGATCCTTGTGAGTGAGTGTGAGAAAGGCTGACTTGGGAGAAATTCCTAAGGCCGCACGGGTAAGGGAACGCTAGATCGATCGGCCCGTGACACACGCATGTTGTTTAGTGGGTGAAGGGTTGCTATCTCCATACCAGACCCATCTAGTGTCTCCATTTATCTAGACCTTACATGTGCCCCACTTGTTTGCAAATCACAAGACCCATTACATCTCTCCCTCGCAACAGCCCACCCCAATTCCCACTGATCGGGTTCTCTAGTTCCAAATTTTACTTTGGAACCATGCTCACCCCTTATCGCTACCCTTTGGCATAGTCTGCTAAAAAATTGGTGGTCATCTTTTGAATCCAATAAACTATGTGCAAGATACTCTGAGTTTGGGTCACCTATACATGTCAAAGGTCTATACTTAACTGGTTCATGATACTTGGAGGGTGTTTTATGAGCTTTCAAATAGCCAAGTTGCCATACCTATGCCTTTGAATTACAGAGAAATAAATAAAAAAAACCCTCAAACGTTTTTTTAGCTGCCCCTCAAAATGTTTAATCTAGTCCGTAGAATATCATAACTCTCAAACGTTTGCATCACATGAAAGGAATAGCATCAACATTGATATCACGTTAGAAAATCTAACCCAAAAATTTAAACTATTAGGTAGAGGGGGACCACATGCATATAAAGGGCATATTGTCAAATGATGTTGGACAATATTTCAACAACAACGAAGGAGAAATAAAGTCAATCTACTGAAATTTTGCTGAAATGAGAAAGGTAATAACTCAACGACAAGTGCCATTATCTGGAAGAACGAAAAGTAGGTGGCATTTTGTCTTCATTGAACAAGACCTTTTAGCATTTTGTTAAATCATTGCTGATTGTTTTAAAAATTTAAATTGTTAATGAAATGTTCAAGTTGGCAAATAAAAGTGGATTTTCACCCGTGCATAGGCTGCACTTTTGCTCGAGACTGAACATGTCAATATATAGTAAGAAAGGAAAATAAGGGGTTGGAAAAATTTGAATTTAAAACTTCCTACTTTGATATCACAAATGACTTTGTGGGATTAAAGCTAAAGTTGTTGGATAAAAATGTAATTTAATACTTGATCATTTTAACAGAGTAAAAGAGGTACACATGCTGTTCATGTCCAACAAATTGGATTTAAGAACTTTACATTACCGATTATTGGAGCTGGATAGAATATCTTAGTCACTTACCACACACTGGGTCTTAAGAAATTTATATCGTAAATACGTACTACTGTAGCAAGTTGTAGACTGGGTTGGGGAGAAAAGTCATAGTGATCGTGGATATATTTACCCCGATAAGCGTACAAAGTTGAAGTACCAGGTTGATTTTAATTTCCCTCACAAATAATCTAATAGCGGGCATCCGGGTCATAATTACACAAATATTGTTTTATTACATCCTTAATTGAGAGAGAGAGAGAGAGAGAGAGAGAGAGAGAGAGAGAGAGAGGGCTCAATGCATTTCCAGCACACAGTTTAGTGGGACTAAAGGTTAGGGGTAGAGGTGTTAAATGGGTAGAAAACCCATTTATCGACTCATATTTACTTAAATGGGTCGTTAATGGGTCAGTCCTTTTTTTCCCAAGACACCCACGTGAGTTTTAAAAATAAAAGGACTGGGTCTTAAATGGGTATATAATAGACCCATTGAAGACCCATTTACCAACCCATCAAAATAAACCCAGTAACCCACGAAGGCCACGCCCACAATTGACGATTCTACGTCTACGACCCCCTCTTCGCTTTTGATTCGCCGCCACCTCCATCGCCTTGTCGCCGCTTGCCGCCGCCCATCGTCGCCTTGTCGCCGCCCATCTCTAGTGGCCGAGGTTTTCCAACAACTCAATCGTCGCAATGTCACCACCAGCGGTAGGGTTCAAGTCGGCGAGGATGGAGGAGGGTCGCTCGTGCTAGTCTGCAGTGGGTGTTCCAAGAAGGAGGAGGGCGGTAGGGTTCGGGTCGGCGAGGATGGAGGAGGGTCGCTTGTGCTAGTCTGCAGCGGGTGTTCCAAGAAGGAGGGAGGGAGTCGAGGGACTACTTCCAACAGCAGCCGTGTGGAATTTGTCCATTCAATCAATCGAGAATTTTAGCGCCACGATCAGTCTCGCGGATCAGCTAGACTAGAGCGTTCCTCTCGATTTCACGAAGCACGTTAATCGACATCTTCATTCGACATCGAATCGGAATCTGCAAAACCCTAAAAGCAGCACTCGTCTGCTCGCCGCGAATGGCTATCACTTCTGGAACTTCCAGGTGCTTCTTCTTATTCGTTTTTTCTTTTTTCTGTTTTTTTGGTCATTTCATTTCCTTTCCGGTCTTGGGTTAGATGGTACATCTGTTTTGGTCACGATACTTCGTTCGCCGATTAGTTTAAGAGTAGTCGTGGGTAATTTGTCCTGTGCTATCTCTACTTCTAGCGATGCTGGCGAGACATAATTTTGGAGTGCCGCGTTGGGTTCGCAAAAGTACGTCCGCAAAGTGTGCTGGGAATGGGAACCCTTTGTTTTCCGTTGGGCAATGATCTGACATGTTAGTTAAGATGAGCTCTCCTGTTGAAATTTGATGCGTTGCTGATGTTCTGCCATTTGCATGATTGATTCGCAAGGTGACATTTCAAACTGCTAGTGGAAGTTTAAGTCTTCTTTGGTGCCCGATAAGAGATTGCGATGTCCCTTGATAAACCCTTTGCTTAAATCCGTCCTTGATGTCCCATTACTGTTTCCACCTTTAGAAGTTTCAATGGATCATGGTCGTGTGTGTACTGTGTCTAATTGGATTGTCAAGCTAGGTGTTTGCTTTTAGTTCTTAAAGAATACCGGCTCTTCATGGATGATTTAATTTCCTGTTGATTGTATGAAGTAGTATTGGACACATAGGCAAAAACCTATATGGGATGAAATGGCTTCTTGGCTTGCTTTTCTCTTTGGTCGAGATTCTTTGATAGATGCATGTTCCTTTGTGGAGGTGTCATTGTGATTCTTTGGGCTAAAAGAGGCAGGTGGGTTGGGGTTCCTGAGGGGGTGTTTAGGGACTGTAATGGGGAAGATGTTCATTTTCTTTTCAATGGGGATGGTGGTTCTCAAATGCTGCATTGCCCTCAAATGTTACAGATATATAGCCTTCAAATCCCATTATTTAACTGAGTTTTGGATGGAGTGATTAGCAAGGAAAGGAAGTGATGGTCGTGAGGGAAGAGAACAGAAAAGATTGCTAAAGGATTTCAGTTTTAAAAGTATTGAGATACTGGTGAGGGAATGCAAATAGATGTAGAAGAAGGGTACAAATGAGAGAAAAAGTATCAATTGTCTTTGTCGACGTATCAAATTGATGGTAATGGAAAAAACAGGATACACCCTTTTATTGCTATTACTCATTTTGTCACTACATGGCTTCTCCATGTTCCATGTATGAACTCATTGTTTACCCTTTATGTTAAATTCATAACATGCAATCCTGAACCTGTTCTAATTTATGTTTTCTCCAACTAATTAGTTGACATGTCAAGAGATAACGAGGATCGAGAAGAATATTCAACTACGGAACAATTCAAGAGACGTAGAGTTGCATCCTTAGTTCATGAGGATGAGGAAGATAACTCTACTTGCTCTAAGCGTTCAAGAAAATACACTTCGATTGTATGGTCTGAATTTGAAAAGTTCATAGATGGTGATGGCATGAAGAAGGCTAAATGTAAGTGGTGCGAAGTAACTTACACGGCTAGCCATGGGACAAAAAACTTGTTGCGTCATTTAGATACTTGTCCCAAACGAGAGGTTAATGTTGATGATTCCGTAGTACAATTTTATCAAGGTGTGTTTAGAGATATGCTAGCAAGAGCGATAATCAAACACAATTATACATATTCTTTTGTGGAGCATGAGGCTACTAGAGAGTTGTTTAGTTACCTCAACCCTAATGTGAAGCACATTTCAAGGTTTACAGCAAGAAGTGATGTGGTAAAAGTTTATGAAAAAGAGAAGGGAATTTTGAAATCCAAATTATTGTCTCTTTCGAGCCGAATATGTTTGACTTCTTGACCTGTGGACTTCTGTGTTACTACGGATCATTATATGACTGTCACTGCTCATTATATCGATGAGGATTGGGAATTGCATTCAAAAGTCTTGTGTTTCTCCTATGTGCCACCTCCATATAGTGGTCCCATACTTTTAGAAAAATTGCTGACTTTGTTAAGAGAATGGGGTATTGAGAGAAAGATTTTCAGCATTACTTTAGATAATGCATCATACAATGACAGTATGGTTGATATTTGGAGAAATACACCTTCTGTGAAATCCTCTTTGTTATGTGATGGACAGTTTTTTCATGTGCGTTGTGGTGCACATGTTTTGAATCTTATTGTACAGGAAGGTTTAAAGGTTATTGATAGATCATTACATAGTATTAGAGAAGCTGTCAAGTATGTGAGGGCTACACAAGGGAGGAGAGCAAAATTTGCCAAATGTATATCGCAGTTGTGCTTAAAGACCTGTAAAAAGGTATGCCAAGATGTGGCTACGAGATGGAATTCTACGTACCTAATGCTTGAGGGTGCCCTTTTCTTTGAATGTGCATTTTCACATTTGAAATTAATTGACCATAACTTTGTCACATGTCCATCTTCTGAAGACTGGGTTAGAGGAAAGAAAATTGCTTTCTTGTTGAAACCCTTTTATGATATTTCTACTATGTTCTCTAGAGTTAGATATCCCACGGCGAATTTATATTTTTATGGAGTATGGCAGATTCAGCTTCGTTTAATACAGTCAAGGGATACTGAGGATGAGGCTATTAGTTCTATGGCTAAGGCAATGCTAAAAAAGTTTGAAAAATATTGGAAGTGTTATAGTGTTGTTTTATCATTTGCCGTTATATTAGATCCTCGTTATAAGTTACACTTATTAGAGTTTTGCTACTCAAAGTTGGATATGGATGATCATGTGGAATTTATACGGGGCATTCGAGAAAAACTCTATACACTTTTTGATGAATATGTGACGTCTATGTCTAGAAATGATCGCTTTACTTCTTCAACTAGTCGAAGTAACATTTCAATTGAGGGCATTGATGAGAACATTGGGGATGACATTGATGAGTTTGATGCATTTGAGAGTGAACACTTTGGATCACAATCTACTAAGTCACAATTGGATTTGTATTTGGAGGAGAATAGGCTTGATAGAAAGAAGTTCCCGGATCTCAATGTTCTTTATTATTGGAAGACTCATTCTCATCGGTATCCCGAGTTATCCCTCATGGCACGTGATATATTGAGCATTCCTATCACTACCGTTGCCTCATAATCAGCCTTCAGCATTGGAGGACGTATTTTAAATAAATATCGTAGTTCCCTTTCCCCTGAAGGCGTAGAGGCTGAGCTGTGCACTAGAAATTGGTTATTTGGAGTTCCGCCTAAAGAAGATTTGGATGAGAAGTCTCTCATCATTGACTTTCAAGACTATTTGCATTAGGTACTTTTTTTCATCTCATTCTTTTCATTTGCTCATATGATTTAATACACTTAGTCTTCATAATGATGTATTCTTGTTTTACTTTGAGGAAGATTTGGATGAGGAAGGTCTTGCAAGCCGCGGTGTTGGCTCTGCAGGTCGAGTCGTGGAGCTCCTTACGATTTAGCATGCAGCAAGTGCCGTCTCTCCAGAGCTTAATGGTTATTGAGGGAAGGGTAAAGGTTCTTTGATCGTTATTAAAGTTTCATTTCCTCTCTGTTTTTTAGACTGCTTGAAATTGTGTGGAATGAGTGACGGTTGAGGAAAAAAATCCCTGTTCTACGGGTCCGTTCGTTTCGCGGAAAATATCATATTTCCGGAAAACATTTTCCTGGAAGTCATTTTCCAGGAAAATGACTCTATTTTCCGATGTTCGGCCAAAACCTAAAATTTGAGTGGAAAATATTTTCCACCGTTCGTTAGCTCATTTAATTATTTGGTAAAAATTATCAAAAATTAAATTTTAATATTTTTAATTGAGCAAAAAATTAATTTTATTTTTTTTATTTTTTTAAAAATGAATTTTTAATTATTTATATTTTTAAAATCGAAATTTTTATTATTTATTATTTATTATTTTTTCTTTCTTTTTCTTTTTCTTTTTTTCTTTTTCTTTTCCTTCCTCCTTCCTCCTTCCTTCTCCTTCTTCCTCCGCCGGCGCCTCCTTCCTCCTCCTTCTTCCTCCTCCTTCCGCCGCCGCGCCTCCTTCCTTCCTCGACGATGGCCGGCCGCCCGGCGGCCGACCAAGACCCGATGGCCGATCCGGCGAGCTCGAGGCTCGCCGATCTCGCCCGAGCTCGCCGCGAGCTCGCCGGGCTCTCGCGAGCCGCGAGCTTGCCGGATCTAGTGGCGAGCTCGGGCTCGCCCGGATCGGGAGCCCGAGCCGCCGGATCCGGCGAGCTCGGGCGAGGCCCGAGCCCCGCCCGGCCGCCGGATCTGGCGAGCCGTGAGCTCCGCCCAAGCCGGCGAGCTCCGCCTCGCCCGATCCGGGCGGAGGCCTAATCTCGGCGAAGAGATCGAGCTAGGCGGAGCCTGCCGGCATGGGGCGAGGCCGGCGAGGTCGCCGACCGCCGGCTTGCGACCGGTCGCCAGGCCGCGACCGGTCGCCGGACGCCGTCGTGGCCGGGTCACCGGCACCGCCAAAGAAGAAGTTGAAAAGGAAGAAAAGAAAAGAAAAGAAATTAAAAACTCAATTTAAAAAAAAAAAAAAAAAAAAAAGAAAGCATAAAAATAAAACGAAAATGTATTAATAAAAAGAAGTAAGAGGAAAGAAGTCATGGAAAACGTTTTCCACTTTTCAAAAGTGGAAAACGTTTTCCTCACTTTAAATGTTGTTTTTTTTAATGATGGAAAACATTTTCCTTGACTAGTTTATTTTCCTTGAAACGAACATCGGAAAATCCAAAAAACATTTTCCCGGAAGTCATTTTCCGCGAAACGAATGGACCCTACGTAAACTTCTTCGTCAAGGTCTTCCTCTAAGGTCGGGGTACTGTGATGGTTAGTGGGGGCCATGAGCATGCTGTTTTTTCTTCTTCTTCTTTTGTCTTTTTTTGTCTTTTGCCTTTGCTTTTCTTTTTATTTCCTAGTAATTGCGCTTAATGTGCTTTTACTGTAATTTTTTGTTCTTGTGGATTCCATCATCAAATGCACGAAACATAATGCCAATGTACTCCATCCAGCGTTTAATTGAGTTGTGTGTATTTGCGGGTCAATATAGTGGACTGTTTGCAAAGACAAGAGGAGATCTCCCTAAATCTTTTATTTATTTGATTGAGATACCCATTGGATTAAGGTAGTTTGCTTCCCGTGCATTATCATTCTTCCTCAAGCAAGTATTTCCTAAATATGATACTCGAAAAGTCTACAAGGATTTATCGTCGTCTTCTTTCCTTTGCTTTTGTCATGATTACTTAACATATAACTCGCAACCTACTTGTGGTTTCTCTTAATAGAATGTGGATAGATAAATGATCATACAAATGGTAGAAAAGTTGAAGAAGTTAACACCCGAAAGGGTTTCTATATGCTTCTATCTAGTATAAGTTACAAATAAAGTTCAATCTATGTTTGGAAGGGTTTTTAAGCGAGATCTTTGCCCTTCTTCCATCATTTTTAAGAACCCAAACATGTCTCGGTTTGAAGATAGATTTATCTTGTAAATTATACACCCGTGAAAAGACTTTCTTTCTTTTTGACTCACTTATTTGTTTAACATTTTTCAGATAAATTCATTTATCCATTGCTTTGTGGAAACCCGGAGAATCACCTCATTGTATGATCCGGAAAGAGCAATATGTGAAAATGAGGGCACCGAACGATTTGAAGAGCTTGCACTTGGGCCCTTTTTGCGACATCCCCTTGTTACTCAATACTTTTCCCTGAACAGTGATGTGACTGAAGTGTTCAAGATAACAAGTGGGCAGATTGTATGGTACCTTGGTAAATTTTTATCTGAACAAAAAACCAGTTCTGACCCAGTCCTCATCCAGTTCAATTGAAGTGGGTAGACATTGGTTTAGTCCAGTCCAGTCCGTTACTGGACCATTAGCTGTTTTTCTAGCTTGAACCATAAGAGACAATGAAACGGTTCCTCCTTGCTTTAACTAGTTGAACAGGCCGACCGGCCGGTTTTAAAACACTTCTGGAAAGAGTTTAGATGTATGTTTGCATTTGCTAATGGATGAGGGTTAATGATTACCGTATGGAATTCATTCTTTTCTTTCCTTTGTAAAGAGTTAAGAGGTTATCTTCCGAGATGGTTTCACATCGTGCCTTGGAGATAGACAGCAAATACTTGTCTGTCATCAAGTTGATAATGGCAACAATTGATCTATGGGAAGAGTTCGACAAAGTATTAGGAATAGTCACTATGAAGGAGAGCTTATATTTATGGTGCAGCATTAGAGCAAAACTTAATTAGGTGTGCCATGTCCAATGCAAATTCCAGCACTCCTAGTCACCACCGACAAAACTAAGAACAAAGGAAGAGTATGCATAACAGGCAACATGTGCATTGGGCACATTTTACTAGGATGTATTAACCTCTTTGGACTATATTGAAGGGAATATGGTTCCACATGGCGACTTATCTTAATTTTGTTTTTTGGGACTTCGTCAAGGATTAGGTGCTTGTGGATCCGACGTGTTGGGTATTGTGTATCATCAAATGTGGACTCCACACACATTATGCCACATCTATTTTAAAAACAAGTTTAAATGGTTCATAAATGGGTTGCTTAGCATTTTTATTTTTTTTTTGGTCGGTGGATGCTTAGCGATTTAATGGGGGGTTTTAAATAGGTTGGCGGCGAACCTCTCTGGATGCAGAAGAAAAAAAGGAAAAGAAAGGAAAAGAAAAAAGAAAAAAATTTTTTGTTGAAAAAGAATAAAAAATTGAAAAATTATTGATTAGATTTGTATTGCTTGGAAATATTTTAGTAATATAATCTTTAAAAAAACATAAGAATAAGTTTTCCTAAATTTGATTAAATATGAAAATATTTTATTAATATGGGTCGGGTCGGGTATGGGTCGGGTCGGGTATGGGTCGAAAAATTTGTATTAGGCATAAATGGGTCATAAATGGGTTAATGGGTCAATTTGGGTCGGACCATTAATGACCCGACCCAAACCCGACCCAACCCACCCATTTATCACCTCTAGTTAGGGGGAAGGGGATGATGGTGGTATAGGATTTAATAGTGGAAAATGAGGATCACATGGTAATTAAATAACAACGCAACTTGAAATAAGAATTTTAAAAAGGAAAATGAGGATTGCATGATAATTAAATAACAATGCAACTTGAGATGAAGAATTTTGAAAAAGATGTCATAATGTAAATTGACCTTTATAATAAAGATAAAATATCACGTCATATCACGCCACGTGAAATATACAAGCATGTGATTCCATTTTTGATTCCCATGGTATAACAAATTTAATATATACTGACAAGCAATAGATGGAATCTACATAGAGTATATCGATACCATACGAGGTGTGAGGGCACATGCTTTCTTTGGACTCTGGTATCGATTATTTTATAATAGAAGTATATTAAGTACAGATATATGTGACATGTGGTTGATAATGTTATCATTTCTTATCATTAATCAACTTTGATCCTCATTATTGCAGCCCCACTGCTCCCCTTTGAGGATGCTTGTTGACCCAATTCCGATAATTACCTTCTGTCTCTTCTTCTGGCTTTTTCTTGGCTAATTAAAATTAATGAGTAGATTCTCTAATGAACTTTCCTATGCTAGATTAATACAGCAAAGAGCATATCAATCGCATGCAAGCACGAGACAACGAAGAAACAATAGTTTAAAGAGAGAGTCACGAATTGTCGGACAAGACATTATCAGTGTCCTCCTCTCACGATCAGGACCAATTTAACCTCATAAACTGATTTTGTTTTCATTTTTGGGCCAAGTAAAGGAATTTACTTATAGAAGAATTACCAAATTCATCCTTAATTTTTTTTTCTTGATTACAATGTGCATCCCTTGGAAAGTCTTTCTACGGCATATGCCGAATATTCATGATTATTCACAATTAATGATGGCGTCAACATTTCTATTGGGGTTTTCAACTAGAGACCTAATATAAACAAAGATATATAAAGTTCAAAGGATGTGATCATACAAAAACAAAAAGGGAAAAAAAAAGGTCGAAAGCGACATTACATATATTGAAAATTTCAGGCACGTAATAACTTTAACCTATAAAAGTGGACAAAAGTAAGGGCCCAAGGGATAACAAATTCAGCTAGAATTGTATCACTAAATTTCAGGAGAAGTAAAACAAAATGGCGCAAGAAGTGATGATAATAGCTGAAATTTGCTTAGATTAATTAAGCTTAATAACGACCGGCCAAAAGAGAAACATCGGATCACGAATTTGTCTGCTCAGAAACTTTAGATTCGAGGCAAGAGTACCTAAGTCACCAACAAAACCGGACAAGCAAGCGCGCTGCAAATCCATAGTCCTAGTGCTCTCCATCTGCAGCTGAAAGAAAAAGAAACAAAGGGATCGCCCACAAACGACATACAGACAGATTACTTCACTTCGTTTAAGGCTTTCCCATCAGCAAGTATCTAAAAAAACCCTCAGCTAGATCCAAAAACCCAAGTTCAACGGAAGTTGAAGAATTCCATTTCGACCCTCAGTTTCAAAGGATGGGTTGAAGAGCAGTACGTAAAGAGCTCCCCCAACGCAGTGCACATGCAGACAAAGGAAGCTATACCCAGGCCCAGCCCTTTTATTAAGGAAAGTTGACGATTTTCACGTACGGAACGGCTTGCTCTCGAAGATCCTCCTTGGGAGAGATGGTGGCTCACGTTCTCAAGAGTACGGTGATCCAGACTATATTGCTGTACCTCCCAGACTCTGTCGGTCGGCCGTGCGTATTTCCAGGGTTTGGGCAACACGATAGCTGTTCTCCTTTTGATTGCAAAGACAAAGCCAAATTGCATATTAAACCGAGAAAATCGCAGAGTTGCGTGCGCTACTTGTAAATTAGTTTCATCCCACACCAAAAACGTTGGCCTTAAATGGTAAATGTAGGTAACCGGGGGTAGGAACACTGTCATGTGGTTACCTACATTTACCATTTAAGGTAGATAGCGACCTAATAGGATTTTCACCTACCTCATATCACGTTGGGCGAGGGACAGGGATTGGTTATCCCATGCTAGTCTAGTCGTAGTCTGTATTCTTACGGACACAATGTTTCTAGGATTGGTTACCCACCTCCACTGCCTATGAGCCCCCAAATCCCCGGCCTATCTCTATCCACCTGACCGAGGGGATGGGGAGGCAAGTATGGGGTCACCCACCCTAGGCGGTTCTCCCGCCTTTACCTCCATGAGCAGTTTTAAGACTTGCTCAGGTTCGAGCTGTTCTTCTTTTGATTGCAATGCGACAAAGCCAAATTGCATATTAAACCAAGGAAATTGCGAGTTGTGTGCACTACTTGTAAATTAATTTTATCCCACACCAAAAACGTTGGCCTTTTGCTCCGATCAAGAAATTGCTTTGTTTATTTAGATTTGAAGTCTCGGAACAATGATTAAAAAAAAAAAGATTTTTAAGTGATTGTTCAGGTGAACAGTCACAGTGATTCCAAAACGTTTTTATAGAGAGAGTGTGGGATGCCAAAAAAAAAACTACAGGCGGAGATTCTTTAGGAGATGTACATGCATGCAGACGTACATATTAGTTACATGCCGGAGCATCCATGCTGTGCTCTTAATTATAACACACGATATTATTTCAAATGAAATGACCGAATGATTTTAGAAACTTGTTAATATTGGGTTTAAATCTCTTACTAGCATAGTGTACTTTTGATATGCTTTGTTTATATTTTCGTTTTCTTCATATTTGGACGGAAGCAGGTGGCTTAGAGTTTAGAGTGAAAGTGTACGATTTTTTGAAGTTGTATATAGATGCAAGATGATAGTATATTATATATTTGTGCATTGGCAGCCAGGGTTGCTTGGGAAACAAAATTTTTCCCAGTCTCTCAATCAGGCAATTTTTTTTTTTTTTTTTTTGTTTAATTTCCCGACGGAGGAGTTAGATCCTAAGATTACACCCTCCATAAATTTGACCACGTTACCAAAAATTTTAAAGGACCCAAGTTTTTTTTTAATATAAATTATAATTTAATTACAAATTACTACGTTAATTAAACGCATTGCAGCTTCTCTTGTTGTCATCGACACGGATTTAGATGTTTTGATTTATCAAGATCTACTAAACTAGGACAACCGCAAAAGATGGAGGAACTCCAACTATACAAATAGAAAGAGAGAGCATAATAAGATATAATTGGAAGATGGTCCTCGTGTGGAATAATTTGATTAAAAATTTTAGGGACATAACATTTATATTAAGTGTTGGAAGGTGTTAAAAGAATATTTCTGTGGGGTTACGTGATATTTCGAGCTAGGTTCCGGAAATGGAACCTCTAACTATGAACAATGCATTGAGTTTTTTTTTTCCTTTTCTTCTAATCAATGAAAAGAAGAAGAAGGAAGAATATATAACAATGGCGTGTTACTTCTGCTTTAGGGGTTAGTACAGCCCTTAAGTAAGTGGACCATACTTGAGAACCAATCACAGTTTGACATATCACTAAGCAAACCGATTTTATAAGCTCAATTTGGTAAGTCCAACATTTCTCTAGAATTTCTTCATCATCATCATCATCATCCTTTTACAATTCCCAGCATGTCTTAATTTGAATAATCGTTCAACAAATAAAGATTCAAGGGATCTAAAGTAGTTGCACCCTCACTATTTTTCTCCGTCAATTAATGATGAATATGTTGTTAAGCAATGAAGAAACTAACAGATCTTGTACTTCTAAGTTTAACATGAGAAGAAGAAATTATCAAAGAAATCATGTGGAATGATAATGAACACTAGAGATTTGTGTGCTTAGATACATGTATTAGCACCTATTTCATGGGGAGAACAAGCCGCTAAGAATTGCACTATAAATCCAAATAATAAATAGTTTACATTAGCTCAATTACTCAAGTATTTCCCAATGCTAGATTATATCCAATGTAATCTCATAAACGCCATACGACAAATCTTTCGTAAAGAACTCACTGAGAAAATTCATTGATAAAACTCTAACTTCTCTTATTTGGTCTAATATGCTAGAATCATAATCCACCTCTTATATATATTTGTATCCAAAATAGGAAACCCTTTTCAACGATTTATATTAGGAATCCAATTTCAATAAAGATTTTAGCTTCATATGTTCGATCAATCAAAAGCAAGATCCAGACTTTCTCATTTGAATTACATGATCAGGCTTCGAATTGCAATTCGTTCATGAATTCGAACTCAAGACATTGCTAATAACCATATATTATCATCGTCGTCGCCATCACATGTCAAAAGAAGGGAAGCTTTCATTGAAAGACTCGAAAACCTAGCTGTACCTACTCCACGCCACAGTGATTAGGAAAACCAAAAAAAAAAAGCAAACAAATTGCACATGTACTATAAAAAAAGATGAAATACCAATTTAAGATGAAATACCAATTTAACTTTAATTAGCTTCCGATAAAATGCGTTTATTTATAACGTCAAGCTCCAATCCTCGCTGCCCAAGAACATCATAGTACGCACGAAACCCTAATCAGTCCCTAACCTCGTATTATCGTCCACTATTCAGGATCAACATGTATTCAGCAAGTTCAACAGTATCAGAATCAGATGTTGCTCTTTTAGAGCGCATTCGCCAGCATCTTCTCAACGACGACGACTTTGAAACCCTGGTGAAAATCGCTGAAAATGTTCGGTTCCATTGCCCAGATTCAAGTTTCATGACATTCCCTTCACTGGAGACAACGATGTCCTTCGAAGCAAATGATGACGACGCGGACGTCCATCACGATCCCCTGAAAGACGCGGTGGGATTCGAATCACCCAGCTCGTCGAATGAGCAACCGGTCGTGGATTACGGACACGTCGAAGCAAACGAGGCCATGCCTGCGGTGATGCGCGAATGTGACGTCCAGCCTGGAGGGCGTCTCTACCGGGGAGTGAGGAGGCGGCCGTGGGGGAAGTATGCGGCGGAGATTCGGGACCCAAAGAAGAATGGCGCAAGGAGGTGGCTCGGGACTTACGAGACACCACAGGAGGCTGGGTTGGCTTATGACCGGGCAGCGTTTGCAATGCGTGGGGCCAAGGCCAGGCTAAATTTCCCTCACTTGATCGGTTGCGAGGAGGTGGAGCCCGTGAGGGTCACTCGGAAGCGGCACAGCTCACCTGAGGCTGGGAGCGGCTCGCTGGATTCAAAGTGTAGAAAGGAGGACTCGACTGGCTCGGCCGGTGACCCTGAGGAGCTTAATGGCTATGTCATGTCGTTTCAATAGAGTGGAACTTGAAATGGACGAGAATGAGAGGTATTACGTGATGATTTTTAGTCTTGTGTAATGAACCTGCGTCAAGCGTCAAGCGTATATTTTTTGTTTCTAATTTATTAATTTCTTTTTTGGGGCCCGGGAGGTTGGGAAGGGCCGCCGCGGGGGGGTTTAAGGGGAACAAATTAGAAGAAATTCCAGTGCAGGTTTGGTCAAATTTTCTGGATAGGAAATTGACACTGACTGCTGCTGCTGCTGATCTTTAACGTTCCATGCTATCGTACTGATAAATTTGTTATTACACTGCTTTGAATCGCCACCTAAGATAATCATACATATGAGAAGATATGCGATCGCTAATGTTTTTCTTTGAAAAGATGGGAAGTTGAAAATGAAAAGTGAGAAGTGGGGATATAGAAAATGGAACCAACTTTGAAATCATCCCTCTACTATAGACTACTGCTTCTTTGAGAAACATAGAAACTAGAGTTGATTTTGATGGTGTAATTTATTTAAGATAAATCAATCAAGATTGATTCGTTGACCACTTGATCATGAGTTGATTTTGATTGTTTTCAAATAGCTTATATATCAAAAAGAGGAAATTCAAACTCAATTGGCCAATTAACCTACTCATCTATTTGGGAAAAGTGCTGGAAAAAGTCCTAAATCTATTACATTGGTGCCAAAAAAACCTTTTAATAATACTAATTTAGTGCTAAACTTTTTAACTTAGTGCCAATTCAGTTTTAAATATTTTAACGGTGCCAAATTAGTTCTAAATCTTTTGAACTAGTATCCTAAACATTTTGACTTGTGCCAAGTCAATCATTCCGGTTAATTTTGGCTAGATATTGCTGAGGTGGACGCCGATCGACTTATATGACACCATATGGTGTTGACGTGGATAATTTTTAATAATATTTTAATAAATTTTTTATTTTTCTATTCTTTTTTCATTATTTTTCTTTCCTTTCTTCTTATTCCTTTTGCTAGTGTTCAACCACTAGGGCTGGCCTTGCCTTGGCCAGGCAAGGCTAGCTCGCCCGGCCATGGCCAATGGCTAGCTATCTTTCATGGTCATTGGCTGGTCACCAGAAAAAGGAAGAAGATGAAAGGAGAAAAAAAAAGAAAAAAAATCAGAAAAAATAATAAAAATACAAAAATTATTAAAATATTATTAAAAGTTATCCATGTTAGTGTTGATGGTGCCACGTAAGCCGGTCATGTCCACATCAACAATATTTAACCAAAATTAATTGGAATGACTGAATTGGTACCAAGTCAAAACATTTAGGACTAAATTGACACTAGTTCAAAAGGTTTATGGTTGAATTGGCATCATTAAAAAGTTCAGGATTTAATTGGTACTAAGTCAAAAATTTGAGAAATAAATTGACATCATTAAAATGTTTAAGACTAAATTGGCACAAATATAATAGGTTTGGAACTTTTTTAACACTTTTCCCTATATTTCTAGGAACATAAAAACACTTAGGTTAAGCATATTAGGTACTCCATGCATTATGATGTTCCCACCTAATGAACCTATATAACTGTTGGTAAGACTTTAAGTCCTCAAAATGAATTTTGATTTTCCGAGTTGAGTCAAGTTTGATTGATAAAGCCCTAAGCCAGACCCCAATTAAAAAGCCTCCTAAAAAGAGGGGGAAGGGGGCTATTTTTCTGCATGTATAATTTGTTCATAAGTATTGGTAACAGTTGACGAATATGCAATTCTATATTATGTTTATTTAAGTAAATCTTATATTTTATTTTGTGCAATCAAATTTTTTCATCAATTACTGGCATCGGCATCTCAAATTGCAAGGGGCATTGCCAGTACGGCGATGGACATGGGGAGCCGATGCGACGTTGGATCAGCAAATAACTAAGGAATTGATTAATTGTACAAAGTGAAATCCCGTAAAACAGAGAGATGGGGCGACTAGTCATGGCAGTGGCAGACCAGTCAATGATAAGTGGACAGCCACCCCTGTCTAGGCGAGGTTCCGCCGATGCCCCGCCGTGAGGGTCTTTGGTCATTTGCCCCCATTCCCCTTCTCTCTCTCTCTACTAAGATTTGACGACATGGATCATCAAATTGGTAAAAATTGTGCCTATCTCCATTTGGGTGTCGAGTGATGAGGGCAAAGAGATTATCTATTTAGACGATTTTAGTTGTCTGATGGGCCTCTATGAATTGGCATTGTCTCAAAAAGCCATATTGGACTTCAAAATGGATGGGTAATGGCCGGATAAGTCCATTAGTGTCTAGATTGACATTTTTCGTTCGAATCTTAATGGAGATGTCATATGAATCAACAATTGAAAAGTCGAGGTACTTGATTGAATGAAGACAAAGTTAGGCACTCAATTATAAAAATGACCAAAATTTAGGTACTTGCAATGTCATTACTCCTATAAAAAAAAAAAAGATCTCAATGGTCCCTAAAATTGAGTTAGGGGACTGAATCATATAAGAATGAAAGTTAGAGGACTAATATTTAATTAACCTTTATTTTATATATATTTTTATATTAGAGTATGGTTGTATTGGAAATTCTGGCATAATAGTTTTCCTCTTTTTATGTTTCATGTCATTTCATTTTTTGAAAGATTAGGTTTATAATTTTTTTTTATTTACTCTTGCACATTCAATGGTATTTTTAAATTATAGCAGTGACAATAATCATAAATTATATAAAAATATCACCTGATAATAAATATATTATTTTGAAGATAATTAAATATTACAGGTCATTTGCCATATATATAAATTCACTCCGGACTTACTATACATCTCCCTAGTCATATTTTACAAAAAAATTAATTCATTAGAAATTATTTCTATTAATTCGACTCGATAATTTGGTAATTTCTTTTTTAGTAATTATTTTCCTTAAGTAACACTAACTCTAATATTATATTTGCCTTCGTGTTGCATTGGATAAAATCAGAATAATTTATCGTAAATTACAAAACCATTAATACTCTGCATGTTATTCTATTGATATATGAACATACTTTTTCTGTGAATTTATCACATCATATAAAAATAAAGCAAATTTACAGGAAATTAAATTTATGGTTACTTTCTCATTCTTGTAGAGTTCATTTTACTACTTAATATTTTAGATACTAAAATAGATGTAATATCTATAATATATTAATATTTTTGATTTTAATGTTTTAAAAAAATACTTTCTTATCGTCATAGGTCAATTTTACTACTTATTGTTGTCGCGACCTCTTTTTTTTCGGCACTCAATCAGGGCGGGCGCCTAGCGGAGGCTAATTGCTCGGCTTGGTTTATTAAGCCTGGACTCTCCCAAGTTCACCAATTCACGACTTTAATGGTCAAAGTTTTTAACCTGTAAGTTAATTTTTTAAAACGAAGTCGCCACTAATCAATTTGGGGTGGGTTGATTAGAAATCCATGCGAAGTATTGGGAGAAATACTCGCTCCCGCGCAACCAGAAATTATGATCGGGGACTCGATTACACTAGTTAATCACTAATGCCCTTTCGGTACCTAACCTTGTTTAAACCCCGAGGTTTTTGGATGTTTTAGGGATTTTCCATGCATTTTGGAAAAAAACATTTTTGGGGTTTTTTTTTTCTATAATTTTTTTTGGACATAAAAGGGTTTTTTTGGATTTTGGCATTTTTTGGAAAATATGAAATATTTTTGATTTTTTTGATTTTTTTGATTCTTTTTTGATTTTTTTTTTTCGGAAAATAAAATATTTTTCATATTTTTTTTTTTGGAAAATAAATTATTTTTTTTTTTTCTGGAAAATAAAACAATTTTTTTGTATATTTTAATATTTTCGAGGTTGAGATTCGGAGATGGATGGGTTTCGAGAGAGGGGGGGTGCTACGACGGCTACGCAACCGGAGGCGGCTGATACCTGGTGGCGGCGATGGTGGTGGTGACGACGACAAGGCAGCAACGACGGCAGTCCCTCAACTCTTAGATCCGGCGTGGCGTTGGCAGGTCAATCACGGCACGGCGTTGGGGTGGGGAACGTCAGCGAGCCTTCGAGGTCGGGAATTGGTCGCGGCGTCGGCGCGGCGTCCGTTGGTAACAACATTAGCAAGAACTCCCGGATCGAGGCGCGGATCTCGGCCGGACCTTCCTCGCCTCGATTCTCTCTCACTGCGATCCGAGCCTCCACCGGCCAGATCTGACCTTCTCGAAGTCGCTCGCCGCCGACCTTCCCCGAAGTCTCTTGGTGGAGGATGGGCTGAGCTCGCGACTCGAGTTTTCCCCTGCGCTCGCCCTTCGATCTTTCCTGATGTCTCTCGGTGAAAGATCTCCGAGCTCGCCCCCTCGACGGTGCTTGCGGCCTATTTATAGGTGAAGGAAATCCGATCGACGGAGGTCCTCGGCCGCCGGCTTCCGGCTTGCCCACCGGTTCCCCTTGGCTAAACCGGTGTCCCATCGAGCTTTCTAGCCCGAAGCCGGCATTAATGGCGTGCGAGACCTTATCCTCTCCGGCCGACGCGGCCTACCCTCCTCGGCCGTAGGCTGTCCTTCCACGCATCGGCCTCCCTCGCGCGCGTGAGTTGCGGCGGTGAAGGAGATGGAATGAGGAAGAAGAAGAGAGAAAGGGGCCGGGCCGGGGAGAAGAAGGGGGGAGAGTTGGGCTGGGCTTTTGCTTTTCTTATTTTTTGTTTTGCTTTGTTTTATGTTGTTTTGTTTGTTTTTGCTTTGTTATTTTTGTTTTTATTATTTACTATCCGAAAAAAAGGAAAAAGATAATTAATAAAAAACCTAATTTAAGAAGACGAAATTTGGCGTCAACAAGCGCCCCCTCTTTGAAGGTGAGCTCGCAGAGGTTACATTCAAAGACAAACTGATGCCTAAATTTTATCCATGCATGCGTAGCAGATTATATTTTATTTGAGACCTATTATTCTATGCAGAAAAAGAGCAATATAACTTTACATATACTAGGACAGATAAGAAGATACACAGGTTACTTACCTAGAGTGAGTGAGATAGGGTGTGAACCCCGAGTTTTGGCAAGTATCAAGGTGTCATCTTACCTGGTGATATGACAAGGTTGCTTCTCTAGGACCCGAACTATTCTTCGGTCGCCTGTTAAAGTAATCAGTAGTTTGTCTTGGACTCGAACCTTTCTTCGGTCACCTGTCAAAGTAGTAAGTGGTTTGTCTCGGGTCCGAACTTTTCTTCAGTTGCCATGACGGGAGATGCGCCGACCTTTCTCAGGGCATCTATTTGTGGGTGCCTGATTTGTATTGAGGACACCAGTTGGTACCCGACCTTTCTCGGGAGATGCGCCGACCTTTCTCAGGGCATCGATTTGTGGGGATGTCGACCTCACAAAGACACCTGTTGGAACCCGACCTTTCTCGGGGGATGCACCGACCTTTCTCAGGGCATCAATTTGTGGGGTGCCTGATCTTCGTCAAGGACACCTGTTGGAATCCAACCTTTCTCGGGGGATGCACCGACCTTTCTCAGGGCATCGGTTTGTAGGGTGCCTGATCTAAGTCAAGGACACCTGTTGGAACCCGACCTTTCTCGGGGGATGCACCGACCTTTCTCAAGGCATCGATTTGTTGAAGATACCTGGACATTCACAGGCATTGAAAGAGTACCTGGACAGTGGTAGGTACTTTAAGACATATAGGGATAGGGATATGCTTACCTGGCAATATCTCTGATTACCGAGAGTATGTTCGCTTTTTACACAATATGCTGACATGTACACAATGATTGTATATGCTGTAAATTCATAAATTCAAATGTGATTTATGCATGACAATTTTGTCAGTTTTGTATCATTCGAATTCCACTGGGGAAGATTTTGAAAGACAACCCTCATTTAGAATATAGACATCTTGAGCATGCCAGATGAGGAACTTTCAGTCTGAAAGGACTTTTCACTCACTCTTATGGAAAGGGTATTTTATCCTGACCATTGATGCAGGATTTATAAGGATCATGTCAGCAGGGGTCCGAGTATTCTCGCAAGTGGTACGACTTTACCAATGTGAGAGGTCTTTGTTGAAATTGTGATGAAGACTTGGTTAGCAGCTCATCAAAGGGGACCATCAAGGTTGAAGTCGATGGACGAAAATGTTGCATGATCATTTCCGAGTCTACAAGTCAGGAGCTCTGCGAAAAGAGATAGAGTAATCTTGCTCGTACTTCTTCGAGCGATACTTATGCACATATGAAATCCTACGTTAATTGAAGTGCCCCTAGTCTGAAGAGACTTTTTTACAAATGGAAATATAACGTAGACTCGGCTCACATGTAGAAGGGTGAGAGTTGGTGACTGTCTCAGTATTCGTCACTGGTCTTTCTTCTTACTGTCAAATGGAGATTTTACAACCACAATTTTTTTGGCTGTATATTTTTTTGACCGGGGGGGCATTGGCCTTACTTTTACCAGGCACACTGCTTTTTTATGCCCCTGCTTTTATTCCAGTCCCTCATTTATGGGCATTGACCTTGCTTTTACCAGGTACACTGCTTTTTTATGCCCCTGCTTTTTCATTTTTGTTGCTTGAGGAACTGATCTAGGCGAGTTCAATCGAAGCACCATTATTTAGACTTTAAGTCTTCATCTTCAGCCAGAGCTCTAGGCTAGGGCAATAACTTCTGCTTTGTCTCAATGTGAGGGTAAAATTACAGACTTACTTGGGTTGTACAATGTATACAAATGCATAGAAAGGAATTGCTCTTCGTCATTCTAAGGCACTTAAATTAACGCGAGTGTTCATATGCAATAAAGACACTCAAAGATTGATGCAAGTGCAAGCAAGAAAATTTCTATCCCTCTTCTCACCTCGTGATGCTGATTTGCCTTGTCTTTGACATGCTCCAGTGTGAGGGTGATTCTTGGTGAGAGAAGCTTCACCAGTGTATGGGGCTCAAAGGGGAGTGAGCAATAAAATGCCTCTCACTATTTTGGTTATCGTACCATTTGCGAGAGAACTCTTTACCCTGCAGTCATGGAATTTTCTGTACTCATCTCACAAGTGTATAGATGGGGGACTGTGTGTAGGATATGGCTTGCCTATCATCATTCTAACGCACCTCATCCAGCATGCTCAACTAATCTTGTATCCTTCACTTAGCTGTCTATTCTAGTAATCCTCAATGGAATCAGTGATTTTATACAGACAAAATCATCATGCAAAAATCCATTTGGAGAAAAGGCATGCATCATTTTTTTTTAAATATGAGAGAATTTGTACTCTCAAAACAAATGAATGATTTTTTTACTCAAGAGACCCTATTGACAACTTTAGGGGTGATTACTTAGTGAAGTTGTATTTACAAATGTGTTAGATTTTGAATATCAAAAAAGTTATTCGCAAATAGTTTTTTACAGATGAGTGTTGATGGGTTGTCTCTATAAGGATATAACACACGTATGATTAGCTAAGGTTTGGGACTCCGAACGGACATCTCTGCTTTTGCCATCGGGTTATGTAAATTGATCTGGATCACTCGGTTTACCACTATTCAACCATTAAGCTTGGTTCTTGAACCCCAACGCCTCCTGTCAACATAGCAAAAAAATAAGTTCAAAGAGTGAATGTTGGGGAATGATACCAAATTAGTTTTTCCCCAGAATTTATATCTGCTGGCCTCCATGAATATTTGAATGTTGATGATGGCCTCTTTACAGTTCAACGTTTCTTTTGATTGGCCTTTCTTATTTGTGGCCACGTATGCCTGATTGTTGGTCGTTGATTTATTTCCAACACCTTCCTTTTTTGAATTTCTCCTTCTGTCTTTGATTATAGCAGCATGTGGATAAAGTCATGTATTTCAAGCTTCTATGGAATTTGAGATGGACAATCAAAACCTCTAGCTTTTGTTAATTATTTCCTGAGGGAACATGTGTCTGGAACAAGAAGTGAGGTTTCCTGGTTCCAAGGTTATTGTCTGGGATAGAGGGCTTCCTTTTATTTGAATGGACTGGTTCTTAAACGACACGTCTTTTACATCAAGTTAGGCGGATTTGACATGGGTCACTCCTATGCGTTTGCCTGGGTAGTATCGATTATTCCATCAAGTTTGCTGCCTGATTCTCGACACTCCCTTAAACGCTGGTGATCATCATTCATTCTTCTTTGTTGAATCAACCAAACACATTTTTATGATGGTATAAATACATCACTCATAAAAGGCGCATAGGCATTTTCATTTTGATAGAGAAATGCTTGGCAATGCCAGGCAATGAACATCTTTCAAGGGTAGTACTTTTTTACAGCATCAGAATTAACCGGCTTAGAGAATTCCCCGACCATCCATTTCGGTCCAGGATCAAGGCTCCTCCGGGAGTACCTTCTTTATCACGTAAGGACCCTTGTAATTTGGGGCAAACTTGCCTCCAGGGCTCCGTGGAAGATTGGCGTGTCTTTCTCAAGACTAGCTCATTTACCTCAAAGTTCCTAGGTCGCACTTTCTGATTGAACGATCAGGCTATCTTCTGTTGATAACACTGACCATGAGAGAGGGCTTTTAGTCGTTTTTCATCGATCATATTCAGTTGCTCGAGCCTTTGTTGTGTCCACTCTTCCTCAAACAATCCTACCTGGGATAAAATTCGTAGGGATGGGATTTCTACTTCTATGGGCAAAACCGCTTCCATGCCGTAAACCAGGGAAAAAGGGGTTGCCCCAGTGGAAGTTCGAATCGAAGTTCGATATGCTTTGTCGCGCGAAGGGTAACCTTTCATGCCCGCCGCGATAGTTTTCAGCTGTCTTGGCTAGGGATTCTCTTGATGTTCTTGTTGGCGGCTTCCACGGCTCCGTTCATTTGTGGACGATAAGGGGACGAGTTCGAGATGTTGGATTTTGAACTCGAGAGAACAATTGATCAATCGCTTGTTGTTCGGGGTTTGACCCATTGTCGGTGATGATAGCTTCGGCATGCCATAACGAGCGATTATGTCACGTCCGATGAACTTCATAACGTTTCGCGCAGCGCTACGCTTGCATAGGGACGTGGCCTCGATCCATTTTGAGAAGTAATCGATTGCAACCAAAATAAACCGATGCCCATTTGATGCCTTCGGATTGATTGGGCCAATTACATCAATGCCCCACATTGAAAATGGCCACGGCTCAGATAATTGATGCAGTTTAGTTGGAGGGACATTTATCTTGTTCCCGTGAATCTGACATCGATGACAGCTTCGCACATGTTGGGCACAATCGCCTTCCAAAGGGAGCCAATAATAACCCAATCTCATTATTTTCTTGGCCAACATGCGTCCATTCATGTGAGGGCCGATACTCCCTCATGTATTTCTTGCATTATCCGTGTGGCTTCGTTGCATCAACACACCTTAGCAGGACTGAATCATATGATCTTTTGTACAGATTTTCACCGCTGACAAAGAACCTTGAGGCTATTTTCATTAGGTATTTTCAATCAGAGTGAGTGCTTTCTTCAGGGAATTCCTGTCTTTGGATGTATTTCATGATATCGTAATACCAGGGTCTTCCGTCGGGTTCTTCGGTTATAGTCATGCAATGGGCCTGTCTTGTCAGAACTTCGATCTTCAAAGGTTCTACTTCTAACCCTTTCGTTACTTGCAACATAGATGACAGTGTTGCTAGCGCGTCAGCGAACTGATTATGAACTCTAGGTAGGTATTCAAATGAGATGTCATGAAATTTTCCCACCAATTTTTCCAAGTAGTCGTGATAAGGCACAAGTTTGGCATCTCTCGTCTTCCATTCACCCACAGTCTGGAGGATGATTAAGGCGGAGTCACCGAGCACCTTTAGTTTTGTCACTTCCATTCCAATAGTCGCTTGCAGGCCGAGGATGCATGCTTCATATTCGGCTATATTGTTGGTGCATGGAAAAATCAATTTTGCAGCCACGGGATAATGCTGTCCATTTGGGGATATCAAAACTGCCCTAGTGCCGGAGCCTGACAAATTTACAGCTCCATCAAAAAACATAGTCCATGTGTCTTCTTCTATCGTTGAAATCCGGTCGTCTGGCGAATTATCTTCGTGTACCTCCTTAGGGCGATCTGCTAACATATCAACAATCACTCGACCTTTAATCGATTTTCGCGACATCACTTGGATGTCGAATTTCGAGATCGGGATTTGCCATTTGGCCAATTTTCCCTACCAAGGCCGAGCGACCGAGCAAATATTTGATCGGGTCACTCTCAGTTACGAGGAACGTAACGTTTGGTAGTGCAAGGTATATTGCCGGAGTCTGTGCAACACCCATACCAATGCAGCGCATGTTTTTTCTGATTTGGAGTAGTTTTGTTCCGACGTGGTGAACTTTTTACTCAAATAGTAGATGGCTCGCTCCCTCCCGTCATGAGGTCCTTCCTGTGCAAGCATTGCGCCTAAGGATTCACTGTTGATAGTAAGGTAGAGGATTAAAGGGTGCCCCGAGACCGGAGGTACCAGAATCGGGTGCTTCATCAGGTATTGCTTTAGATTTTTGAATGCTAGTTGGCAATCATCATCCCATTTAATTTGTGCATCCTTCCTGAGAAGTTTAAAGAAGGGTTTTGCAGTTTCAGAAAGTTGGGAAATGAATCGCGCAATGTAATTTAATCTTCCCGGAGGCTCCTGACTTCCTTTACAACAGGATGAGGCATCTCAAATATCGCCTTGGTTTTTGACGGGTCTACTTCTATCCCTTCACAGCTCACGATGAATCCAAGTAATTTGCCGAAGTTGCCCCAAACACACGGTTCTTTGGGTTCAAGCGCAACTTGAACTGGCGGAGTCGGTCGAATAATTTCTCCAGGGTTTTCACATGGTCTTCACCATGTCTGGTTTTGGCAATCATGTCATCGACATATACTTCAATTTCTTTGTGCATCATGTCATGGAAAAGGGTGACCATGGCACATTGGTAAGTTGCTCCAGCATTTTTCAGGCCAAAAGGCATAACTTTATAGTGAAAAGTCCCCCATGGAGTAATGAATGCCGTTTTTTCCTTGTCTTCTTCCTTCATTTTTATTTGGTTGTATCCTGAGAATCCATCCATGAAAGAGAAAAGCTTAAATCCGGCCGTACTATCCACAAGAACGTCTATATGAGGTAGCGGGAAATCATCTTTTGGGCTTGCTTTGTTCAAATCGTGGTAGTCGACACAAACTCGGATTCGACCGTCTTTCTTCTTTACTGGTACAATGTTCGCTACCCAACTAGGGTATTGCGAGACTTCGAGGAAGCCTACTTCCGGAGCTTCATCACTTCTTCTTCAATCTTTTTTGACAACTCGGTTTAGTTCTTCTTAGCCGTTGCTTCTTGGGGGCTACATCAGGGTTGGTTGGCAAGCTATGCTCCACAATCATTGGATCGAGGCCTGGCATATCGGCATATGACCATGCGAATACATCTTGATATCTCTTCATGAGGGCAATTAAGCTTGCAGCTTCTTCTTTAGGAAGGTTCGCGCCGATCTTTATCTCCCTTGGATCTTCTCTCGTGCTGCCTAAATTGACAACGACGGTGTCTTCGGTAGTAGGGGGCCTCGTTTCTTCGTGTCTCTCCCAATTTCGTTGAATTTCGCCAAATCATCAAAATCGTCATCTGAGTTATCATAATGGTTACTTACGGTGTTGGTTTGGACCGTTCCCATACCCTCGCCTGCTGCTAGATTACTCTTGAGCGGGCCTGCACCCAATTCCCCTGACGGTCCTTCGTTGATAGCGCCCACGAAGAAGTCTTCATACTAGTCACCAGTTTCGCCTCCTTGTGCTCCCAGCTTTGTGAACTTCATATCATCCATGCCTCCCCATCCATAAGGGATGATGTTCTGATGACGGTCATAGAAACTTTGGGGGATTGAATAGTTGACATAGTAGTCGAATTTACCACTTGGTTGGCCCAAAGTGTCCATGATCGCCTTTCCTCTATGCGCTTCTTTAGCATGCTCAGGGAACATGGTACGGGTGCTAGGTACCACGAGGAGATCTTCTTTGTCATAACATAGCCATGGGGAGCGGAAAGTGAATACCCCAGCATCCAAAAGATCCTGAATCTTGTCCTTTAGGATGGTACAGTCATCTAGCGAGTGTCCTAATTCCCCCGAATGATAGTCACAACACTTGGATGGATCATAATCAAGGAAGTATTCGGGAGTAGGACGTCTCGCCTCCCTAGAGATTATTCCTTGCTCTAGGAGGATGGGGAAGATGATGGCCATCGATTTAGGAAGAGGCGAATATGGTCATGTGTTTCTTGAGGACCGGGTAGCCGAGCCCCTTGCCGCCCGTGTCGATGAAGGTCTTCTTCATTTACTTTGGCTGCCAACTCCTCATTGTGATGAGAGAGGAATGTACGGGCAATTTGGGCGAAATTTTCCGTTGAGTGGTGTACTGTCTCGTGTAGCTCATCGACTTGACGTTGAAGTTGGGCGAACGAGAAGTTATCGCCTGTTTCTTCTAATTGTTCCTCATCAATGGCACCTACAAAAAGGTCTCCAAATATGGTAGTCACACTTTCGGCTCTTCTTCCTTGGGCTGAATTGTGTCTTCCGGATCGTGGGCGATTTCGTGCTTTCAGAGTTGAACCATTTTGAAGTATTTACTTCTTCTTCCTCATGCATCATCCTAGCCGGGCCTGGAAAGTTTCCTCGAGACAGGGGATATACAAGGCCGACTTTTTCTTTGCTTTTCTATCCGGGGATATCCTAAACTGATAGTATAGGGTCTCCTCAGGGCTTTAATAGGCTGACGGATGCCTTGGCTTCTTCTACCAAGCCCTTGTCCTGGAATGAAACCGAGTCCAACCATGATTTTTCCTACCATGATTGCAGCGCTTGATACCTCGGGGACGAGGGGCAAAGTCCCTCGAGTTCTATGCTCCACAATCATTGGATCGAGGCCTGGCATATCGGCATATGACCATGCGAATACATCTTGATATCTCTTCATGAGGGCAATTAAGCTTGCAGCTTCTTCTTTAGGAAGGTTCGCGCCGATCTTTATCTCCCTTGGATCTTCTGTGCTGCCTAAATTGACAACGACGGTGTCTTCGGTAGTAGGGGGCCTCGTTTCTTCGTGTCCCTCCCAATTTCGTTGAATTTCGCCGAAATCATCAAAATCGTCATCTGAGTTATCATAATGGTTACTTACGGTGTTGGTTTGGACCGTTCCCATACCCTCGCCTGCTGCTAGATTACTCTTGAGCGGGCTCGCACCCACCCCGACGGTCCTTCGTTGATAGCGCCCACGAAGAAGTCTTCATACTAGTCACCGCCGCCTCCTTGTGCTCCCAGCTTGGTGAACTTCATATCATCCATGCCTCCCCATCCATAAGGGATGATGTTCTGATGACGGTCATAGAAACTTTGGGGGATTGAATAGTTGACATAATAGTCGAATTTACCACTTGGTTGGCCCAAAGTGTCCATGATCGCCTTTCCTCTATGCGCTTTTTAGCATGCTCGGGGAACATGGTACGGGTGCTAGGTACCACGAGGAGATCTTCTTTGTCATAACATAGCCATGGGGAGCGGAAAGTGAATACCCCAAAGATCCAAAAGATCCCGAATCTTGTCCTTTAGGATGGTACACATCTAGCGAGTGTCCTAATTCCCCGAATGATAGTCACAAGGTACTTGGATGGATCATAATCAAGGAAGTATTCGGGAGTAGGACGTCTCGCTTCCCTAGAGATTATTCCTTGCTCTAGGAGGATGGGGAAGATGATGGCCATCGATTTAGGAAGAGGCGAATATGGTCATGTGTTTCTTGAGGACTGGGGTAGCCGAGCCCCTTGCCAGCTCGTGTCAGTAAGGTCTTCTTCATTTACTTTGGCTGCCAACTCCTCATTGTGATGAGAGAGGAATGTACGGGCAATTTGGGCGAAATTTTCCGTTGAGTGGTGTACTGTCTCGTGTAGCTCATCGACTTGACGTTGAAGTTGGGCGAACGAGAAGTTATCGCCTGTTTCTTCTAATTGTTCCTCATCAATGGCACCTACAAAAAGGTCTCCAAATATGGTAGTCACACTGTCTGGCTCTTCTTCCTTGGGCTGAATTGTGTCTTCCTGGATCGTGGGCGATTTCGTGCTTTCAGAGTTGAACCATTTTGAAGTATTTACTTCTTCTTCCTCATGCATCATCCTAGCTGGGCCTGGGAAAGTTTCCTCGAGACAGGGATATACAAGGCCGACTTTTTTCTTTGCTTTTCTATCCGGGGGATATCCTAAACTGATAGTATAGGGTCTCCTCAGGGCTTTAATAGGCTGACGGATGCCCTGGCTTCTTCTACCAAGCCCTTGTCCTGGAATGAAACCGAGTCCAACCATGATTGCAGCGCTTGATACCTCGGGGACGAGGGGCAAAGTCCCTCGAGTTTCGTGTATAGTAGACACGAGCTCAAACGATTGATAGCTGGCTTCGTTTTTGTCACAAGGTTCAACATAGGGGATGGCCGTATCGTGGTAGATGCGGTGATCTTCTCCTCGAACCGTGATCAGTTTTCCTCCAACCACGAACTTCACACTTTGGTGGAGGCTTGAAGGTACTGCTCCTGCGACGTGGATACATGGGTGTCCTAAGAGGAAATTGAACGCAGTGAGGATATCCATCACTTGGAACAAAATTTTGAACATGGTTGGGCCTATTTGAACGTCGAGTTCGATCTCCCACTTTCCTTCTTCGTTCCATCGAATGCTCGAATGGAAGTCTTGGGTACTGGATCCATGACCTCTCTATTTTAAGGCGACAGAGCGTCGCTAGTGGACATATGTTAAGAGCAGATCCATTGTCAATCGCACTCGAGCGACGTGGGAGATGCGTTGCACTTGACTGATATGTAGAGGCCCTTGGTGTGTCCTCTACCCTCCTCAGGAATTTCTTCATCGGAAAATGCCATTTGATCTTTTAAAAGGATAGTATTGACAAATTCCTCGAGTTTGTCATGTTCAATCGTTTCAAGGACATGTACCTCACTTAGTACTTTCATGAGGGACTTCTGGTGCTTGACAGATGTCTGAAGCAATTCCAACAGAGAGATCTGTGCTGGTGATTTTCGTAACTGTTCCACCACATTATATTCGCTGGCCTTAACTACGGCCAAAAACTCCTTGGCTTCTTCGTCGCGTGACGGGCTTAGCAGAGAGTGTTTGCTTGAGCGTAGGTTCGCTGATCTTGTGACTAAACCAACATCAAGGTCATAAGACCATGGTACTGCATTGTTGTATTCGTATTTGTAAGGCTGGGGAATCTCGATGACTATAGCTGTTTTTGTTGTTGATGCTTGAACAATGGCTCCCTTCCTTTCAAAGACGCTCTTAGGTGAGGTGGGATTTTTCTTCTCATTTTCTACATTTAGCGCGGCAAATTCTTCCTCCCAGTTGATGAGGACTTGCGATATGGTGGAAACTATGCTGGTGTGGCCAGCGTACACGATTATTCCGGCCTCTATAATTCTTAATACCCTTTCCTCCATTATTGCAAGAGGTGGTATCCCATTGCTTGAATAATACCCAGCTTCTACTAGCCCTCAATAGATGTCAACAGTAGGTACTTCGGCATTTCTGATTTGACCGGCCTCTGAACTAAATATCGCATTTACCTTGTCGGCGTGATCAGGGAGTGGATTGCTTTGGACATTTGATTTTGTAGTTTGGGATGAGAACGCCTTAGTATCCAGCAAGTTCTGGATCCGATGTTTAAGGGTGAAACATTCGTCAGTTGAGTGGCCTACTTCTCCCATGTGATAGTCACATTTTTTGGACGGGTTATAGCTGGAGAAGCTTTCAGCGTTGGGTCTCTTTGGCTCGGTTGAGAGGAGGTTTTTGTTTCGGAGGATTGCCAGAACTTGTGATGGAGATCCGGGAAGCGGAGTGAACTGTCTCTTGTTGTTGTAGCGCTTAGGTGGTTGACGATTGGTGGTTTGTTGTTGTCCCTGTATTTGTCTGAACAGTCGGGAGGTGACCGGTGTTTGTAGTGTAGGTTGCATTAACATCAACCAGGGGTTCTTTGTCTTTTTTTCATGTTAAGTCTTCGCCGATGGGTGCAGCTCGTTGAACCAGCCATCCCTTAATCCTATCTCAATCCGTTCTCCTACCGGAATGAGTTGATTGAATGATTCGTGATCGTAGTTACCATTCGGTTGCGGTATTCATAGGGCAGGTTTTGATAAACATTTTTCTTAGTTCGAAATCGCTGGTTCAGACTGATTTGGGCGGCCGATTCCTCCATCTAATGGCATATTCTTTGAAGGATTCATGCTTTTTCTTTTCCGTACGCTTTAGATCCTCACGAGAAGGGGTAATGTCCATTATAAATTTGTACTGCTTGAGGAATGCCTCACTTACTTCACTCCATGCTTCGAGGAGGTTTATATTTTTTGTGATATACCATCTCGGGCGGGGCCTATTAGACTTGACTGAACAACTCGAATCATCAATGGTGCATTATTAACATATTGGGTCATTCGAACCAAGTACATTTGCAAATGAGCTCTTGGGCAAGTCGTGCCATCGTACTTCTCAAACTCAGGTATTTTGAATTTTTCTGGCATTTTGACTTTGGAATAAATGGAGAGATCTGTCGAGTAGGATCTTGGAGGCCTTGCGCTTGTTTCGCCCTTTCCTCAAGCTTTTCAGGCGTTTGTCATGCTCGATTTTAGACAAACTGCCTGGCTTAGCTTTCTCAATCACGGTTTGGTGCGGATCATCTTCCAATTCTGGCATGTTATCATCAGTATCTCTTCCTTGATCCCCTGGAATGGATGATTGTGGTAACGCACTTCGATTGAGGCCGGGCGGAGCCGCCTTGCCCCGAATGGAATCTATCTCGCTTTGAGAGTTGCCGAGCACATTGAAGACTGCTTCATTTCATTTTCCATGATCTCGACACGGCTTGGTACATTTTCTTCAGCCATTCTGGCTTTTGAATGCGACGATGTCGTAATTACCGTATTTACGCAAAATGGAAAGAACATAAGCGAGGGAAACAAATGGAACATTGGCCCATGGCAAGGGTCGAGTCATTTTTATTTATTAACAGGGGAAATATACAATGCCGAAAGGGCTCTTTAAAAAAGGCATAAAAGATAGAACGACCCTAACTATTCACATTTAGATATATTCACATTAAAACCGAACTGCCTATTTTCATATGTGATGGGAAGTTCCAGTCTTGTGAAGCCGCTTGCTTTTTCGTGCTAGCTTAGATATGCGTTTCCTGCTTGTCTCCAAACTTTTTTCAAGAGATTCAATTCGTCCTCGCAAAGTAAGCTTATCAGCCACGTCGGGATTGCGGGGCTGCAGTTCCTCGAATTATGTGGTTGAGGATGTAGAATGTGGATGCATGATGAGCTTTTTCTTGCCCCTTCAATCTTCTCGGGTACGACAATCTTTTCGTGTGACATCTACTCCATGCATATTGGATTATACGAATCTCCTCCCGAGTAGTCATAGCTAGTATGGGTGAAAAGGATTCGGAACAATCTGGTTTGAGCGGCGGCGGAATTTCTTGGAAGACCCCAGACGACGAGCCACCCTATGTGGATAATATGAGGTAGCTCCTGAGAGGCCCAAAGAGCGGGATGGGGTCGTGATAATCAAGCGCAAAACGTGCCTCTCCTGCAATGAACCATTTAGTTCGCCATAGGAATGTCTCGGGGACAGAGTTTTTTAATAAGTTAATCCATCGAGAATATTCCTCGCTGGGAGAGTATTTTTCCAAGCTTTGAAACTTTTGAAGTGGATGTTTGAATTTGTTGATTTCAAATATTCGCATGAGGTGCCCAAATCCTTTGAGATGGGAAAAGAACCACATTTGTAAAATTTCTAGGCGGCCCTCATGATTTTTCCTTTGTTTTCCTTAAAACGATTAAGGGATAAAAATGTTTCGGCTAAAACCATGTTCACGTATCCCGCTCCAAAAGTGACTTGATTTATTACCCCGCCATTGAAGGATTTATGGCATTTTTCCTATAGGGGAAGATAATAAATCCAAAGAACGCTAAGAGGAAGATCTTGCTTTTTGGTTCATTGATTGTTTTTCAAAACATTCGGTTAAAGATGATAGCGGGAAAGCATTGTTGTTGGCTTCAACTATTTCTCTTACCGAATGATTTTTTAAAAACCGTGATAGACTAACCACAGGGTCAATGTTGACCAGTGGCTTGGCAAGCTCTCTCTCCAGGGGCATTCCTATGGCAAGACTGTATTCTTCCAGGGTCGGAGTCAGTTCAAAATTGTCGAACACGAAAGTGGATGTTTCCGGACACCAGAAATGTGGTAGTGCTTGCATGACTCCAGAGTGGATATTGATTTGGAGCAATGGAAGGAGATGACCGATGCTTGCTTTGACACGCTCCTGGCTGATCTGATCTAACTGATTCCACCATTTGAGGAGCTCTTTCTTGGGAGTAGGAATGAACTAGATATCGATTCTTCCCATCACATATGAGAAATGGAGTTACACGACCTGATCCTATGCCATGAGCCAATAAAAAGACTGAGTAAAAGTAAATAAATTACTTTGCTTTTAAAGAAAATGGCAAGCACAGAAACATGCACATGGGACGTGCAGCTCGATTTCTAATTGAGAAGGCTTGTTGAAATTAGAAGGGTATCCGCCTGTTGCGCCTCGCATTAGCAAAAGATACCCTTCTAACCTCGGCTAGAGAAATTCGGGAAAAGAAAGGCAACCTCTACATCGCAGCCTCGCGTTCGAGGTCGTATCTTTCTTGACACCATCCTAGATATCCTATGGCGGCCTAGGTCCGGCGGCCGGGTTGTGTGTGCCATGTGTAGTGTTAAAACAAGAAAACGTGCACAACATGCTTATAATCACAAGATAATATATTTTAGGCAAAATTAAAATAAATTTCTAAGTTAACACCTACATAAAGAAAAACCTAAGTCGGAAAGAATTTAAACAAGACAAAAAAGGCCTAAGTCCTCAAGGTCCCCAGCGGAGTCGCCAAGCTGTCGCGACCTCTTTTTTTTCGACGCCCGATCGGGGCGGGCGCCTAGCGGAGGCTAATGGCTCGGCTAGGTTTATTAAGCCCGGACTCTCCCAAGTCCACCAATTCACGACTTTAATGGTCAAAGTTTTTAACCCGTAAGTTAATTTTTTAAAACGAAGTCGCCACTAATCAATTTGGGGTGAGTTGATTAGAAACCCATGTGAAGTATTGGGAGAAATACTCGCTCCCGCGCAACCTGAGAAATTAGGATCGGGGACTTGATTACACTAGTTAATCACTAATGCCCTTTCTACCTAACCTTGTTTAAACCCCGAGGTTTTTGGATGTTTTAGGGATTTTCCATGCATTTTGGAAAAAAACATTTTTGGGGTTTTTTTTTTCTATATTTTTTTGGACATAAAAGGGTTTTTTTTTTTTGGATTTTTGGCATTTTTGGAAAATATGAAATATTTTTGATTTTTTTGATTTTTTTGATTCTTTTTTGATTTTTTTTTTTTCGAAAATAAAATATTTTTCATATTTTTTTGGAAAATAAATTATTTTTTGATTTTTCTGGAAAATAAAACATTTTTTGTATATTTTAATATTTTCTGTTTTTTAAAAAATATTTTTTAATATTTTTCGAAAATAAATTATATTTTTGATTTTTTTTGAAAATAAATTATTTATTTTTTATTTATTTAAAATATTATTTAAAACAAAAATTAAAAAAAAAAAGACCGCGGATGGGCCCACAACTCGGATTTTTCGCGCTTTTTTTTTCTTCTTCTTTTTTTTTTTTATTTGCGAAACGGCGCCGTTTGGGGGGGGGGGAACGGCGAAAACCCTACATGGTTCCCCGACCCGGTCCGACCCAACGACCCGGGGAAACCCTACCCGGATGAGTCGCGCCCACCCGCTCGACCGATTCACGCCGCGACCCGGCTCATGGAACCCTACCCGACGCCCATCCGGATCCGCCCCGACTTCGACCCATCTTCCCTTTGCCGACCCGGTCTTCGGAGTTCACGAGATCCGGCGATTCGCGGTGCCGATGAAGGATGGAGGGGGTCAAGCGGACAGCAGCTCGGCATCCGACGGCGGCGACGTTGTAGCCGACAGCCGGTCACTCGACTGGATCGATGACGGGGCTCATGGCGCGGCGGTAGGAGACGCGACGAAGGCCTCGATTCACTGAGGTCGAGATCTGGAGATGGATGGGTTTCGAGAGAGGGGGTGCTACGACGGCTACGCAACCGGGAGGCGGCCGATACTTGGTGGCGGCGATGGTGGTGGTGACGACGACGGCCGGCGACGGCGCCCCTCAACTCTCGATCCGGCGTGGCGTTGGCAGGTCAATCACGGCACGGCGTTGGGGCGGGGAAAGTCAGCTAGCCTTCGAGGTCGGGACTTGGTCGCGACGTCGGCACGACGTCCGGTGGTAACAACAGCAGCAAGAACTCCAGATCTGAGGCGCAGATCTCGGCCGGACCTTCCTCAGCCTCGATTCTCTCTCACTCTGGCCAGATCCGAGCCTCCACCGGCTAGATCTGACCTTCTCGAAGTCGCTCGCCGCCGACCTTCCTCGAAGTCTCTTGGTGGAGGATGGGCCGAGCTCGCGACTCGAAGTTTTCCCCCCTGCGCGTCGCCCTTCGATCTTTCCCGATGTCTCTCGAAAGATCTCCGAGCTCGCCGCCCCCTCCGACGTTGCTTGCGACCTATTTATAGGTGAAGGGAAATCCGGCCGACGGAGGTCCTCGGCCGCCGGCTTCCAGCTTGCCCACCGGTTCCCCTTGGCTAAACCGTGTCCCATCGAGCTTTCAAATGGCCGCTCGGCATTAATGGCGTTCCGAGACCTTATCCTCTCTAGCCGACGTCGGCCTACCCTCCTCGGCCGTAGGCCGTCCCTTCGCGCGTCGGCCTCCCTCGCGCGTGAGTTGCGCGGGGCGAAGGAGATGGAATGAGGAAGAAGAAGAGAGAAAGGGGCCGGGCCGGGGGAGAAGAAGGGGGAGAGTTGGGCTGGGCTTTTGCTTTTCTTATTTTTGTTTTGCTTTGTTTTCTGTTGTTTTGTTTGTTTTTGCTTTGTTATTTTTTGTTTTTATTATTTACTATCCGAAAAAAGGAAAAAAGATAATTAATAAAAAACCTAATTTAAGAAGACGAAATTTAGGCGTCAACAATTTGTCAAAATATTTTCCTCTAAACTTTGACTTTGTTTTTTCCGAAAAAACTGTTAAGTTTTCATATGGAAAAGAAAAGACTCCATTCATTTTTGATGTATTTAATGTGCAAAAATCACTTTGAGTATAGTACTAGTGTACTTGCCCGTGCTAAGCGTGCGTTTGATGTTTCAAAGCTAAGGAAAATTTCATATTTACTAACAATCCTTTTATGAAAGCAAATTCAAGGTATAGAAAACATTGTATTTTTGGAACTATAGCTGTGAGGATAACCATGAAATTTGTACTAAAACAATATAATTCACAGATGGTTAAGTATTGTGGGTTATTTTTCTTATAATATTAATTGACTATATACTTATTAAAGATCATAATTATAATGTTCCACTAAATTTGAATTGATCATGTGCTGCTTTTTCTTTTTAAATTGAGACCGTTGATTGGTCAATTGATCTGTGAAGAGGGGGGCTGCGTCATAGAGATACCGGAGGGGGCAAGGCTCACCGCCACCGTTTTGACATCTGTCCGCCGCTCGCACGCCGAACCCCGGTACGAGGGCCCTGTTTCTGCCCTGCTCCGACTGTCGACGCTCCTCCCTGCCATCTCCGTCAAAGCTGCGTAGCCACCTGTCCTCACCCGCTCCCCACAAACGCCGCCGCTCTATCCCGTGGGACCCAGCCCCTCGCCAACCGCGGCCGAGCCTCACGCCGTTGCTACCACCTCGCCGTCGCGTCCGCCGGTCCCCCCCCCTCCCCCGACGCGAGCCTCACTTGCTGCTGCTCTACCGTGACGCCGCCCTCGTTGAACGGCTTTGCCGCTGCACCACAACACCATCCCCGTCGAGCGGCCGGCTGCTGTCCTCGAGCCCGTTGTCGCCATCGTCGTTGCCGTTCGACCGCCCAGTAGCTCCTCAGCCACCCTCGTCAGCGCCGCGAAGACGCGGGCAAGGAGAGGGGCGCCCGTCAAGTCCAAACCGGGTCGATTGGGCCGGCCTCACCTTGGGCTAACCTCACTCGGGCTTAGGAATAGGTGGGCTTGACTAAAATATCAAGAAGAAAGGGAACTCCGGGCTGGGCTTGCGTTTTGGGCCCACCCGGGCCAGCAGCCGATGATCCGGGTCGGACCCAACCCGGGGATCCGACCTGGTTCCTTTTTTTTTAAAATAAATATATTAATATATTATACTAATAAAAAATAATATTTTAAATTTAAAAATTTAAAAATAATTTATTTTCCAAAAAAAAAAAATATCCCATATTTTCCCAAAAAACCAAAAATGATTTATATTTTCAAAAATCAAAAATAAAAAAAAATGCTTTTTATGTCCAAAAATAGAAAAAGACCCAAAAATTATTTTCCTCCACAAAATGCATGAAAACCTCTAAAAAAATCCAAAAAGCCTTAGAGTTTAAATAAGATTAGGTACCGGAAGGGCATTAGTGATTAACTAGTATAATTAAGTCCCCGAACCTGGTTTCTCCAGTTTGTGTAGGAGCGAGTATTTCTTCGATACTTTGCTTGGGTTTCTAATCGACTCACCCCAAATTGATTAGTGGCGACTCCTCTTTTAAATTAACTTACAGGTTAAAAACTTAGACTATTAAGTCGTGAATTGGTGGACTTGGGAGAGTCCAAGCTAAACCTAATAAACATAGTCAAACCATTAACCAGGGGCACCAAAAAATAGAGGTCGCGACATGGATTATTATCTCTCCTTTTGCTTTGATAAGCTATATATTATCCATATGATTACTTTAGATAGTTGTAGTCAAAATTCACGAAATAAATTTATTAATTAAAAAAGATAAGGACATATTAATTTTATTCAATGAGCAAAAGTCAGTTTATTTATTTACTAGAAAAAAATAAGAGGAGGTACGGCTTCTCATTTTTATTTCAGGGACTGATTTTTACTTGCATTAATAGAACCATATAAAATGCAAAACACGTGAAACTTCACAAAATGTAATGTTGATATATATGCTCACAGAGTTTTTCTATAATCCATTAGGGTTTGAATATTATTTTACATTTTGACAGGAAATTTGTCTAACCCTTTACATGTGCCCCACTTGTCCGCAAATCACATCTCTCCCCTAGCAGTAGCAGCAGCCCGCCCTAGTAGTCTAGTACCACCACAATTCCCCATAGTCCGCTCAAAGCACTGGAGGTCATACTTATGAATCCAATAAACTACATGCAAGATACTGTGTCAAAATCAATAAAATAAATATTTTGTTAAAAAATGTCAATATGTAGATTGACCTTTATAATTAAGATAAAATGTCACCTTATGTCAAGTCATACGAAATACTTAGGCATGTGATTTCATCTTGAGTTCCCATTGTATTCCAAATTTTATTATATATAGAGTGTATCGATATTGCACAACACAAATTCAAAGGGCACATGCTTTCTTTGGACTTATTTATATAATAGAAGTACATTATGTACATAAATAAGTGGCATGTGGTTAATAATAATGTATCATATCTTATGATTAATCAACTTTTGATCCTCATTATTGCAGCCCTACTACTTTCTCTATGAGGATGCTCGTTGACCTAACTCCGGTAATTACTTTCTTTCTCTCTCTTCTTCTGGCCTTTTTATTGGCTAATTAAAATCACTGAATGAATTCTTTAATGAGTTTCGAATGCTAGATTAATTAGATAATGAGACACTCAACGTTATAGCCAAACTGCTCTATAAACTTAATACAGCAAAGAGGATATCAATCGCATGCAAGCACTTCACAATTAAGAAACAAAAGTTTGAAGAAAATGTCACATCACAAATTGTCCGACAATACATTATTAGTCTCCTCTCATCATGAGGACTGATTTAACCTTATGAACCGTTTTTGTTTTAAATTTTGGGCCAAGTAAAGTAATTTTCTTTTAGAAGAATTTCCTAATTCATCCTCAATTTTTCCTTTGATTACATTTTGCATCTCTTAGAAAGTCTTTCTACAGCGTGCACGGAATATTCATGATTATTCACAATTAACGACCACGTCAAACTTTCTATTGAGGTTTTCAACTAGAGAACTAACGTAAACAAACAAAAAATATATATGATGTAAAAGATCTAATTATAGAAACACAAAAAGGAAAAGAAAGGGTCAAAAGCGACATTACAAATATTGAAAAATTTCGGCGACCTAATATCTTTTAACCTATAAAAGTAGATAATGGAAGTGTCCAAGGGATAACAAATTCAACTAGAAGTGTATTGCTAATGTTAAAAAAAAAAATAAAATTAAAATGGCGCTTCTAAAAAGGGCATGCGAGTGAGGATGATATTTGAAATTTGCTCAAATTAATTTTCATAACGAGCGGCCAAAAGAGAAACGTCGAATCACCACGAATTCATCTACTCAGAACTTTCACATTCGAGGCAAGAGTACCGAAGTCAACAACATAATCCAACAAGCAACTACGCTGCAAATCCAGAGCCCTAGATACTTTCCATCTGCAGGTGAAAGAGAAAGAAACAAAGGGATCGCCTACGATATAGAGACAGATTCCTTCACTTCATTTACTGTTGTTACCAAGTATCTAAAAAACCCTTAGCTAGATCCAAAATCCCAAGTTCAACGGAGGTTTAAGAAATCCATTTCCACGTTCAGTTTCTGGGATGGGTCAAAGAGCGGTACGTAAAGAACTCCCCCATGCAGTGCCAGATGCAGAGAACCGAAGCTATTCGCGGCCTACTTCAGGAAGATCCTTCTTGGGAGATGGAGATGCACGTTCTCAAGAGTACAGCGATCCAATCTGCATTGCTGTATCTCCCAGACCGTGTCGGTCGGTCATGTGCATTTCTAGGGTTTGGGCCGATCGCCATAAAAATAATGCTTGATCAGCGCGATGGTTGATCTCCTTTTGATTACAAAGAGACAAAGGAAACTGCATGTTCAATCGGGAAATTGCTTTTTTTTTTCTTTAGGTTCTGCATCTCGGAATAATAAAAAAAGAATTTTAGTGACTATTTGAATGGGCAGCCACGGTGATTCTAAAAATGTTTAGTTACATCAATGGCGAGAGCAACGTTTACTGAGAGAATGCCGAATGTCGAAAAAAAAGGGGCAAGGAAATCCTTTAGGAGATGTACGTTTATATAGGAGTACATACTACTAGTATGTTGGAGCATCTATGCTATGCTCTTAATTATAATTCACTATATTATTTTGTATGAAATGACCGAATGATTTTAGGAACTCATTGATATTGGATTTAAATCTGAGTAGCATAATGTATGATATGTTTTGTTTATATTTTCGTTTTTTTCACATTAGCACGGAAACAATTGGCTTAGAGTATTAGAGTGAAAGTATATGATTTTATAATGTTGTATATAGATACAACATAATATGTATTATATATTTGTGTATTGGCAACAAGGCTTGCGTGGGAAACAAAGTTTTTGCCCAGTCTCTCAATCAGGTAATTTTTTTTTTTCAATTTGCCGACAAAGGAGTTAGATGCTAAGATTGCACTCTACATAAATTTGACCACGTTACACGAAATTTTATGAGGACCCAAGTTTTTTTAATATATATTTTACTTTTTTACGAATTACTACCTTAATTAAAGGTGTTAATGCAGTAATTATTGCCACGGATTTAGATGAGAGAGAGAGAGAGAGAGAGAGAGAGAGAGAGAGAGAGAGCATAGATACCACATAATAAAATAAGATATAATTGGAAGATGGTCCCTGTGTGGAACAATTTAATAAAAAGGTGAAGGGACATGACATTTATAGCAAGTGTTGGAGGGTGATAAAAGAATATTTTTGTGGGGTTACGTGACATTTCGAGCTAGATTTCATAATAAAATAAGATATAATTGGAAGATGGTACCTGTGTGGGATAATTTAATTAAAAGGTGAAGGGACATGACATTTATAGCACGTGTTGGAGGGTGATAAAAGAATATTTTTGTGGGGTTACGTGATATCTCGAGCTAGGTTCCGGAAATGAAATCTCTAACGACGAATATTTCAATAAGTTTTTTTTTTTCCTTTTCTTTTTATCATTGAAGATAAAAGAAAAAGAAAGAAATATAGCAATGCTGTGCATCATTTCTACTTTAGGGGTTAGTACTGGCATAAGTAAGTGGATCATATTTGAGAACCAATCACAATTTGACAAACTTACAGATCTTATAATTCAAGTCTAACATGAGAAGAAGAAATTACCAAAAAAATCACATGGAATGATAATGAATGCTATAGATTTATGTGCTTTGATTTAAAGTTGACATGTATCTCACGGGGAGAACTAGTCGCCAAGAAATGCGCTATGAATATGGATAATAAATAATTTACATTCGCTCAATCGCTTGAGTATTTTCCCACATGAAAATTATATCCAAAGTGAATTAATAAACATTATATTACAAACCTCTCACATAGAACTCACTGAGAAAATTTGTAGATAAAAACCATAACCTTTTCTTCTTTGCTCTAATATGCTAAAACCAAAATCCACCTCATATATAATATAATATAATATAATATAACATAATATTTGTATCCAAAATAGGAAACCCTTTTTAATTGACTCAAATTAGGAATTTAACTCCAATAAAGATTTATCAATCAAAAGTAAAAGATAGGCTTTCCTAATTTAAATTATATGATTAGGCTTTCCATCGGATTTCGTTTACGAATTCAATCTCGAGAAAGACTCGAAAACCAAGCTGTCCGTGCTCCACGCTGCTGTGATTAGAAAGAAGCAACCAAATTGCACTTACAATACTAATAAACAAGATGAAGGACACTTTGAGAAAGGACTTTAATAGCCTCCCGATAAAACGTGTTTATATATACTTTCAAGCGTCGAACCTCGCTACCCAAGAACATCATAATACGCACCAAACCCTAATCAGTCCCTAACCTCGCATATTGTCCACTATTCAGGATCAACATGCACACAGCAAGTTCCACAATATCAAAATCAGATGTTGCTCTTTTAGAGTGTATCCGCCAGCATCTTCTCGACGACGACGACGACTCTGAAACCCTCGCGAAAATCGGTGAAAATGTTCGATTCCATCTCCCAGTTTCAAGTTCCAACACATTTCCGTCGTTGGAGACAACTATGTCCTTCGAAGCAAATGACGACGACGTGGACGTCCATCACGATCCCCTGAAAGATGCTGTGGGATTCGAATCAGCCAGCTCGTTGAATGAGCAACCGGGTGTGGATCGTGGACACGTCGAAGCAAATGAGGCTATGCCTGCGGTGATGCACGAATATGATGCCCGGCCTGGAGGGTGTGTATACCGGGGAGTGAGGAGGCGGCCATCGGGGAAGTATACGGCGGAGATTCGGGACCCAAGAAGAATGGTGCAAGGAGATGGCTCGGGACTTACAAGACGGCACAGGAGGCGGCGTTGGCTTATGACCGGGCCGCGTTCGCGATGCGTGGGACCAAGGCCAGGCTAAATTTCCTTCACTTGAACGGTCGCAATGAGGTGGAGACAGAGAGGCTCACTCGGAAGCGGCACCGCTCACATGAGGCTGGGAGTGGCTCGCTGGATCCGAAGCTGATAAAGGAGGACTTGACTGGCTTTGCCAGCGATCCCTAAAAGCTTAATGGCTATGTCGTGTCATTCCAATAGTGTGGAACTTGAAATGGAAGAAATCGAGAGGTTTCGTGTGCTAATTTTCAGTCATTATGTTATGAACATGAGTCAAGAGTATAATTTTATTATAAAAGAAGCATACGGAAAATTCATTTGTCCGATTTATTAATTTTTGTTTCTTTAGGGGGAAAACACAAATTAGAAGAAATTCCGACGGGGGTTTAGTCGAGTTTTCTGGGGAAAAAATAGACGAGTGCTGCTGCTGGTCTGTAATTTTCATGCTATCATACTAAAAATATTTGCACTTACACTGCTTTGAGTCGCCACCTAAGATAGTCATACATATGAGAAGATATGCGTTCGTTAATGCCTTTTTTTTTTTTTTTTTTTTTTTGGGTGGGGGGGGACATAGAAAATGGAACGAACTTTAAAATCATGACTCTGCTACAAATTACTCCTTTGAGAAACATTGAAATTAGAGTTGATTTTGATGGTGTAATTTATTCAAAATAAATAAATCAAGATTAATTCGTTGACTACTCAACCCCCAGTTGATTCTGATTATGTTCAAATAGCTTATATATCAAAAAGAGGGAAATTTCAACTCAATTGGCCAATCAACCTGCTCATATATCTAGGAACATAGAAAATCTCAGGTTAAGCATATCAGGTACTTCACTCAACCGCGCATTAAAAGTCAAGCTTGGCCAGCTCAAGTCAAGTGAAAAATAATCAAAAAGTGTCAAATGCCCTTCCTTTTGGACTGCCGGAGTCTCTTTTCAGGTTAAGTTGCCTGCAGAGGCTCTTCTGAACTCAATTGTTAACATGACTTAATGTGCGAATGATCAGTAATTTCAATAAAATTATTACAAAAGGCAAGCAATTGAATAATAGTATAGACCGAATAAAGAAAATATATCATATATTAGATTTATGTTATTCGATCGTAGTGATTTACATCTACGAGAGAGTAGTAATGAATTCCACTATAAATTAAACGATACAATGGAAATTATAAACACAGTTGAATCACTCAAACACTCTTAATGTTTCAAGCCTCAATTACACCAACAAAACCCATCAAGTAATTTCTCAATATCGTGAATGAATTAAACATTAATTCTTATCACAAGAATTTAATTGGCTTGAAAACTAATTTTCCTTAAATGTAATTCACCAACAAAACCCACGAAATAACCTCCATCAAGTACTCGCTTGGAAACTGCACTTTAATATTTGTTCGTGATCAACGCAGCAACTCTCAGCCACGAGTTCATATTTAAAATATATGGACTCTGCCTTAAGAACCCAAACCGGCAGAGAGTAATTCCGTATCATTTCTTTCCTTCTTTGACCCATTGTTGTTTGTTGACCGAGTGATAGGAGTCCATGCCTATTGCGATTAGGAAACAAAATCCATGCTTTCCTCCTTTATTTTATTTTATTTCTTCTTTCCACTCGGCAACAAAGGAGAAAGTAGCATTTCCTGGAGAGGTGAGGGGTTTGAATCCCCATTTTCTCATGGGGGATTGGGGTGGGGATGATTTAGTTTCAAGTGTGGGTTTCGACTCCCACGCTCTGCAAGGAGACACGGCAAAAATCTGAAAGTGAGAATTATAATAAGAATAGAGTATGACCGACAAAAAAAAAAAAAAAAGTCTACGTCCTCTCTTCACAATTAAAGATCCAACGACACTCCAGGGTGGAAGTATCAAATCATGGACCGGCTTATACAAAATTCAATTAATATCGGGTCGGATTTTGTCTATTGGGCCTGAGCTCATTAATAATTTCAACAATATAAATCGATTGTATCTGCTAATGCTAGCCTTAATCCATCAAAAAAAGAAGAGTTGAATCATCATTCTATTCAAGTTGGATCGATAAAACCCTAGGCCAGGCCTCCAGTTACCTCGTAGTCGTAGATAGAGAAGGGGGAGGGGGCATGTGTGATCCTGTATTATATTGATAGTGATTTTGTATTATATTGATAGATAGAGATAAAAATAAAATAAAGGGAAGGACCCCCTGCTTCATCTTTTAGAATTCTTTAGGAAATCCCTTTTCCCTCCATCTTCATAGCATCCAGCACAGTAAATGGAAATCTAACGCTAAAGCAACTTTTGAAAATTGAATATTTAATTTCAACTTTTGAAAACATAGCGCTAATAATTTCTTTCACAAAGAAAATTGAAAATGGGTGACAGGTGTGGTGTTAAGCCAGGCAAGATTTTATAAAGTGGTAAAAAGAAGTTGCCCTAGTGTAGACCTTGAATCGAGTCATGACAATATCATTCTCACAATTTCAGATGCTTCTCTTTTATAAAATTGGAGGGGAGAGATCTAATGGGATGTTCATCTCAAGATTATTTAGCTGTTAACATGGAAATGCGATCAATTTGGTCACATGTCTATGGCGTTCCTCTCTCTTCTCCCATCCTCTAAACCTCGTGGCTAGCTTTTTTTTTGGGTTAGAAAAAGGACTTTTCATTAAACTAGTTCAAAGTTGGAAAGACCCGAGAGAGGGGCATCAGTACATAATAACTTCCAAAGAGCTAGAGGAGGGAAGGAAACCAGACTGAGAATTCATTTTTTTTTTTTTTAAATTCTCAATTCTTGTCCAAAACGATCCCGGAACAAATTTGTTCTCGAATCAGTTTTGAACAAAAATTTTACCAAACGCGATTCCTCGTTTCCCCAAACTGATTCTAGGAAGAAAAAAATCTGAATCGCACCGTTTGGATGAATTCTTTCCAAATAGTGCCATAGCATCCAGCACAAAATGGAAATCTAACGCCAAAAGCAACTTTGAAAATTGAATATTTAATTTCAACTTTTGAAAACATAGCGCTAATAATTTATTTCACAAAGAAAATTGAAAATGGGTGACAGGTCTGGTGTTAAGCCAAGCAAGATTTTATAAAGTGGTAAAAAGAAGTTGCCCTAGTGTAGACCTTGAATCGAGTCATGACAATCTCATTCTTACAATTTGATATGCTTCTCTTTTATAAAATTGGAGAGGAGAGATCTTATGTGATGTTTGTCTCAAGATAATTTAGGTGTTAATATGGAAATGTGATCAATTTGGTCACATGTCTATGGAGTTCCTCTCTCTTCTCCCACCCTCTAAACCTCGTGACTAGCTTTTTTGGGTTGAAAAAGGACTTTCATTAAACTAGTTCAAAGTTGGAAAGACCCGAGAGAGGGGGCATCGGTACATAATAACTTCCAAAGAGCTAGAGGAGGGAAGGAAACCCAATTTGGAGGTTAAGGCATTTTTCCAGTGAGTTTTAGCGACCCGATCGACAACTAAATTGGCCTCTCTTAGGGCAATACAAAACATGGACTTCAGAGAGAGTAACCAAAATTTCCTTGCAATTCCCAATTGGCACGTGGGCTTCCCAAGTGAATTTGTGAGGACACATGAGAGCATTGACCAAGTCCAGGCAATCTGTCTCCACTTCAATCACGTTGTGCATGGGAGAGAAGCAAACAGGAGCTCCATTCCCTTCGTTTTGAGGTGAGAAAACATAATTGAGAGTATCCTCCAAGGGCAGGGCTTCGACAAAGAGAGACGACGCTGCGGCTACCGATTTTTAAGCTCCGTGTAGCAAATGACCATCGGAATCACGGCATACCCACTCGATTGACCCCTTCGTCATCTCAAGTATGAAAGCCCCATCGATATTGATCTTAAAGGTGCGAGCTTTAGGAACGTTTCCAGCTGCCCGAGGTTAGAAACCTAAGTAAAGTATGGGAGAATATTTTACTTTTACAAATTAGACATTCAATAGGTTCAGGGACATGATTACGCTAGATTAATCTAACGCCATTTCGATACTTTTTCTCTTTAATTTCAAAAACATTTTGCAAGCAGTCTTGGTTAATTTTAACCTAAGCCATTAACATGCAAATGATGGTTATGCGAGTGCACAATTAATAAAATAACATCCAATAAATCCAAGTGATAAATTGAAAGAAGTATGACTAATCTTAAAACAAAGCAAACTATTACTTTGTTATGGTCTACTCTTAAAAAATTCTGCAAGATGTTAATTAAAAGAATGCATGCCTTAAACATGGTTTCTAAATGATATGACATCTAATTCTTTTTAATTTTTTTTTTAAATAAATATGTACAGTTTTAATCTAAATTTAATATGTACAATTTTTACTCTAATGACATGTGACGTGCAATTCCTATGACATAACTCGAACTATCGGAACATGTATGCAATCTAATTTACATGATCCTAAATATGTATGTGCTACATGATGTGGGATGAACGACGTGGCAATTTTATATGCATACAAGTTCTTTTTATGATTTTAAAAAATAATAATGCAATTCCATAAATTATTTTGTTTTTTTTTTATATGCAACCTACATGAAATAACAATGACATGATAGAGGATTAATGATGGATTAACCCTATTAATTAACCAAGCAAATGACCTTTGTGTTTTCCTTTTAATAGATAAAAGGCTAACAGGACTCAATGATTTTTATTGAAAAGAAAGTGACCTCATGATGCAATGCAAAACTTTTTTGACATCTTTTTTGACTAAATTGAACAATA